>JAAAWM010009957.1:0-31501 GCA_036873465.1 Thinopyrum obtusiflorum
TTAGCAATAATACCTCCCATACTAACAGAGTTATCACAGAATAAACCTTGGAATAAAATAATAATATCAGAACCCTAAGGTTTCCATAGTTTTCGCAACCAATTAAGCAACGACTAGCAAATATTGCAAAGTAGCGTAAAACAGGAAAATATATGCTAGTGATTCGTGCATCGGAAACCTTCCTCGTTTCCCCTACGGTGATGGTATCAATAAATCCATCCACATCGTCATGATGTGCTTCCTCTATTTTGCCCTCGAAAGGGATCAAACAAACCCGACAAAAATCATAAAGTGACATCTTCTTAACCACATCATATAAATGAAACTCTACTGAAGGAGGTGATTCCCTAGGATAATAGTAGAAGTTTTGCACAAAAGTATTGGTGAGGCCTCCATTCACACGGCCTAACCTCGGCGGTGCGAGGCAGATTATATTTGGGCTTCATTCCTTCTTCATTTTGCTTTTCCTTCGAGCTTCGGCTCGATGAGCCCCTCAAAAATCTCTTCATTATTCTCTGAAAATTCTGAAAAAATTAGTAACTTCAAAATAAGTGAACCAAACTCAGCAAAATTGATAGTAACTACTCCTACAAGTGCCTAGAGCCTATATCATGCATCAAAACTACTTGGAACCATATAAATTGGACATTCAAGCTCAAGAACATGGTCACCTAGGCAGCACAAATTTGCAATGAATAAAGCACTAGAAAAAATCTAATTGGACAAATGGAGGAGTCACATACCAAGGAACAATCTCCCCAAGCAGTTTTGTGAGAGGTGCTTTGAGAAAGGAGATCGAAAATGGCGGCAAAATGAGCTTCGACTCGGGTTTGAGTTGGATATTCGTGTTTGTGGGAGGAAGATGGAGTGTTTGGGTGCAAGGATAAGTGGAGGCAGGCCACCATGGGGGGGGGGGGGGGGGGGGGGGGGGGGGGGGGGGGGATAAGTGGAGGAGGGCCACCATGGGCCCACGAGGCAGGGGGCGCGCCCAGGGGGTAGGGCGCGCCCCTGACCCTCGTGGCCAGGTGCCAGCTCCTCCTGCTGTGTTCTCAGTGCCAAATATTCTCAAATATGGGGGGGGGGGGGGGGGGGGGGGGGGGGGGGGGGGGGGGGGGGGGGGGGGGGGGGGGGGGGGGGGGGGGGGGGGGGGGGGGGGGGGGGGGGGGGGGGGGGGGGGGGGGGGGGGGGGGGGGGGGGGGGGGGGGGGGGGGGGGGGGGGGGGGGGGGGGGGGGGGGGGGGGGGGGGGGGGGGGGGGGGGGGGGGGGGGGGGGGGGGGGGGGGGGGGGGGGGGGGGGGGGGGGGGGGGGGGGGGGGGGGGGGGGGGGGGGGGGGGGGGGGGGGGGGGGGGGGGGGGGGGGGGGGGGGGGGGGGGGGGGGGGGGGGGGGGGGGGGGGGGGGGGGGGGGGGGGGGGGGGGGGGGGGGGGGGGGGGGGGGGGGGGGGGGGGGGGGGGGGGGGGGGGGGGGGGGGGGGGGGGGGGGGGGGGGGGGGGGGGGGGGGGGGGGGGGGGGGGGGGGGGGGGGGGGGGGGGGGGGGGGGGGGGGGGGGGGGGGGGGGGGGGGGGGGGGGGGGGGGGGGGGGGGGGGGGGGGGGGGGGGGGGGGGGGGGGGGGGGGGGGGGGGGGGGGGGGGGGGGGGGGGGGGGGGGGGGGGGGGGGGGGGGGGGGGGGGGGGGGGGGGGGGGGGGGGGGGGGGGGGGGGGGGGGGGGGGGGGGGGGGGGGGGGGGGGGGGGGGGGGGGGGGGGGGGGGGGGGGGGGGGGGGGGGGGGGGGGGGGGGGGGGGGGGGGGGGGGGGGGGGGGGGGGGGGGGGGGGGGGGGGGGGGGGGGGGGGGGGGGGGGGGGGGGGGGGGGGGGGGGGGGGGGGGGGGGGGGGGGGGGGGGGGGGGGGGGGGGGGGGGGGGGGGGGGGGGGGGGGGGGGGGGGGGGGGGGGGGGGGGGGGGGGGGGGGGGGGGGGGGGGGGGGGGGGGGGGGGGGGGGGGGGGGGGGGGGGGGGGGGGGGGGGGGGGGGGGGGGGGGGGGGGGGGGGGGGGGGGGGGGGGGGGGGGGGGGGGGGGGGGGGGGGGGGGGGGGGGGGGGGGGGGGGGGGGGGGGGGGGGGGGGGGGGGGGGGGGGGGGGGGGGGGGGGGGGGGGGGGGGGGGGGGGGGGGGGGGGGGGGGGGGGGGGGGGGGGGGGGGGGGGGGGGGGGGGGGGGGGGGGGGGGGGGGGGGGGGGGGGGGGGGGGGGGGGGGGGGGGGGGGGGGGGGGGGGGGGGGGGGGGGGGGGGGGGGGGGGGGGGGGGGGGGGGGGGGGGGGGGGGGGGGGGGGGGGGGGGGGGGGGGGGGGGGGGGGGGGGGGGGGGGGGGGGGGGGGGGGGGGGGGGAGAACTTGAAAGACGAGAAAACAAAATTTTATCCCTCAACTACGAGAGGAGGTAAGGAACTACCATCTAGCTCTGCACTTGATTCACCTTCTGTTTTGAGTAAGCTTTTGACACCTAAACCTGCTTCTGCTATTAATTCTGATATGTCGCATGTTATTGATGATGCCACTTCTGTTATGCATGATACTTATGATGAAACTACTTCTATGCTTGATACTACTGTGCCACTTGGTGAATTTCTTGATGAACAACTTGCTAGGGCTAGAGAGAATGAAATTATTGAAACTGATAATATTGATGATAGTGATGATGAAGGCTCTCCCAATAAATATGAATTGCCTGTTGTGCCTGCGGGCTATGTTACGGATGAAGAAACTAAAAGAGACTTTCTTACTTGCAATGATAGAAGTGATCTTAAGAAATTATTAGCTAAGCTTAAACAAAAAATTCTGAATGCTAGAATGAAATATGATCCTGCTTATGCTACTTCACCTATCTTTGTTACTGATAAGGATTATGAATTCTCCATTGATCCTGATATAATTACTTTGGTTGAATCTGATCCTTTCTATGGTTATGAATCTGAAACTGTTGTGGCACATCTTATTAAATTAAATGATATAGCCACCCTGTTCACTAATGATGAGAGAACCCGCTACTTTTATATCCTTAAAATATTTCTGTTCTCATTAAAGGGTGATGCTAAGATATGGTTTAATTCTCTTGATCCTGGTTGTCTGCGTAGTCCCCAGGATATGATTTATTACTTCTCTGCTAAATATTTCCCTGCTCATAAGAAACAAGGTGCTTTAAGGGATATATATAATTTTGTGCAAATTAAAGAAGAGAGTCTCCCACAAGCTTGGGGGAGGCTTATCCAATTACTTAATGCTTTGCCTGATCATCCTCTTAAGAAAAATGAAATACTTGATATCTTTTATAATGGACTAACCGATGCTTCCAGAGACTACCTGGATAGTTGTGCTGGTTCTGTTTTCAGGGAAAGAACACCAGATGAAGCTGAAATTCTATTGAATAATATGTTGACAAATGAAAATAATTGGACACTTCCTGAGCCAACTCCTGAGCCTATTCCTAAACCAACTCCGAAGAAGAGAGGTGTTCTATTTCTCAGTCCGATATGCAAGAGGCAAAGAAATCTATGAAGGAAAAGGGTATTAAAGCTGAAGATGTTAAGAATTTACCTCCTATTGAAGAAATACATGGTCTTAATTTACCGCCTGGTGAAGAAATATATGATCCTAATCCATTACCTATTGAAGAAACTCATGGTCTTGATAACCCAACACAGGTAGTAAAGGTAAATTCTCTCTATAGATTTGATGAAGGTGATATTCCTCGTTATAAGTCTGCTAGACAATGCTTAGATGAGTTTGACAATTTTATTGTTAAACAAGAAAACTTCAATTCTTATATTGGTAGACAATTAAAATACAATTCAGATACACTTGAACACTTGGGTGATTATATGTCTAGAGTTAAAGGTGAACTTAAACTAATTAGTAAACATGCTTCTATGGTTACCACTCAAGTAGAACAAGTACTCAAAGCTCAGAATGATTTGCTCAATGAATTGAATAGTAAGAATAATGACTATGCTGTTAGAGTGGCTACTAGAACTGGTAAAATGACTCAGGAACCTTTGTATCCTGAAGGCCACCCTAAGAGAATTGAGGAAGATTCTCAGAGAAATAATATTGATGCACCTAGTCCTTCTAAAAAGAAGAAAAAGAAAAATGATAGGACTTTGCATGCTTCTAGTGAACCTATTGCTGAAACACTTGAGAATCCAAATGATATTTCTATCTCTGATGCCGAAACACAATCTGGTAATGAACATGAACCTAGCAATAATGTTAATGATGATGTTCATGTTGATGCTCAACCTAGTAATGATAATGATGTAGAAATTGAACCTGGTGTTGATCTTGATAACCCACAATCAAAGAATCAAAGTTATGATAAGAGAGACTTTGTTGCTAGGAAACACGGTAAAGAAAGAGAACCATGGGTTCAGAAACCCATGCCTTTTCCTCCCAAACCATCCAAGAAAAAGGATGATGAGGATTTTGAGCGCTTTGCTGAAATGATTAGACCTATCTTCTTGCGTATGCGATTAACTGATATGCTCAAAATGAATCCTTATGCTAAGTATATGAAAGAAATTTTCACTAATAAAAGAAAGATACCGGAAGCTGAAATTTCCACCATGCTTGCTAATTATACATTTAAGGATGGAATACCTAAGAAACTTGGAGATCCAGGAGTACCGACTATACCATGCTCCATTAAAAGAAACTATGTTAGGGGGGGGGGGGGGGGGGGGGGGGGGGGGGGGGGGGGGGGGGGGGGGGGGGGGGGGGGGGGGGGGGGGGGGGGGGGGGGGGGGGGGGGGGGGGGGGGGGGGGGGGGGGGGGGGGGGGGGGGGGGGGGGGGGGGGGGGGGGGGGGGGGGGGGGGGGGGGGGGGGGGGGGGGGGGGGGGGGGGGGGGGGGGGGGGGGGGGGGGGGGGGGGGGGGGGGGGGGGGGGGGGGGGGGGGGGGGGGGGGGGGGGGGGGGGGGGGGGGGGGGGGGGGGGGGGGGGGGGGGGGGGGGGGGGGGGGGGGGGGGGGGGGGGGGGGGGGGGGGGGGGGGGGGGGGGGGGGGGGGGGGGGGGGGGGGGGGGGGGGGGGGGGGGGGGGGGGGGGGGGGGGGGGGGGGGGGGGGGGGGGGGGGGGGGGGGGGGGGGGGGGGGGGGGGGGGGGGGGGGGGGGGGGGGGGGGGGGGGGGGGGGGGGGGGGGGGGGGGGGGGGGGGGGGGGGGGGGGGGGGGGGGGGGGGGGGGGGGGGGGGGGTTATTCGAAATTTCTCCGGTTCCATGTTAGTCGGAATGAGTTCGTTAACAAGACTTGATCAACCTTGTTAGTGGATTCCTTTTGATGAGCATGAGATGGATGAAACTAGAAAGCACAACCTTCTGTACTCTTTCTCTACTTTCTGTTATTTAGTTGAAATAAAGTAAAAATAGTATTTTTCTGTCTGATTTCTGAATTATCCGTGCAATATAAAAATACCCCGAAAATAAAAGTTCTCCAAATGCCCCGAAATTGAAATATGATTTTTCTGGAATATTTGAGAATATCTGGCACTGAGAACACAGCAGGAGGAGCAAGCACCTGGGCACGAGGGTCCAGGGCGCGCCCACCCCTACAGGGTGCGCCCCACTGCCTCGTGGGCCCATGGTGGCTCCCCTCCACTTATTCCTGCACCCACACACTTCTTCTTCCTCCCAAAAAAATCACCATCCAGCTCAAGCACGAGTTCTAGCTCATTTTGCTGCGATTTTCGATCTCCTTGCTCAAAGCACCTCTCACAAAACTGCTTTGGGGGATTGTTCCTTGGTATGTGGCTCCTCCATTGGTCCAATTAGTTTTTGTTCTAGTGCTTTATTCATTGCAAATTTGTGCTGCCTAGGTGACCATGTTCTTGAGCTTGCATGTCAGATTTATATGGTTCCAAGTAGTTCTAATGCATGATATAGTCTCTAGGCACTTGTAGGAGTAGTTGCTATCAATTTTGTTGAGCTTGGTTCACTTTTATTTGAAGTTACTAAAAATTTCAGAAATTTTCAGAAAATAATGAAGAGATTTTTGAGGGGCTCATCGAGTCGAAGTTCGAAGGAAAAACAAAGTGAAGAAGCAGAGAGGCCCAAATATAATCTGCCTCGCACCGCGGAAGTTCGGCCGTGTGAATGGCCTTCCGATGATTTCTTGAGAGCAGCCAGGATTTATGATGATTTTTATGAATTGGCTGAGAATGCAGGCCTCACCGACTTCGGGGGGGGGGGGGGGGGGGGGGGGGGGGGGGGGGGGGGGGGGGGGGGGGGGGGGGGGGGGGGGGGGGGGGGGGGGGGGGGGGGGGGGGGGGGGGGGGGGGGGGGGGGGGGGGGGGGGGGGGGGGGGGGGGGGGGGGGGGGGGGGGGGGGGGGGGGGGGGGGGGGGGGGGGGGGGGGGGGGGGGGGGGGGGGGGGGGGGGGGGGGGGGGGGGGGGGGGGGGGGGGGGGGGGGGGGGGGGGGGGGGGGGGGGGGGGGGGGGGGGGGGGGGGGGGGGGGGGGGGGGGGGGGGGGGGGGGGGGGGGGGGGGGGGGGGGGGGGGGGGGGGGGGGGGGGGGGGGGGGGGGGGGGGGGGGGGGGGGGGGGGGGGGGGGGGGGGGGGGGGGGGGGGGGGGGGGGGGGGGGGGGGGGGGGGGGGGGGGGGGGGGGGGGGGGGGGGGGGGGGGGGGGGGGGGGGGGGGGGGGGGGGGGGGGGGGGGGGGGGGGGGGGGGGGGGGGGGGGGGGGGGGGGGGGGGGGGGGGGGGGGGGGGGGGGGGGGGGGGGGGGGGGGGGGGGGGGGGGGGGGGGGGGGGGGGGGGGGGGGGGGGGGGGGGGGGGGGGGGGGGGGGGGGGGGGGGGGGGGGGGGGGGGGGGGGGGGGGGGGGGGGGCATTTGTGAGGATGTGCCTGTTGTGGTTGCAAACGTTACTATTTTAACGGACTCTGTTATTCTTGATATTCCCGAGGACGATAGTATGTCTATTATTCTTGGAAGACCCTTTTTGAATACTGCAGGGGCTGTTATTGATTGCAACAAAGGCAATGTCACTTTTCATGTTAATGGTAATGAGCATACGGTACACTTTCCGAGGAAACAACCTCAAGTCCATAGTATCAATTCCATTGGAAAAATTCCATCGATTATTTTTGGAGGTTTTGAATTTCCTCTTCCTACTGTCAAGAAGAAATATGATATTCTTATTATTGGGGATGTGCATATCCCCGTTGAGGTAACATAGTGTTATTCAAAATTTCTCCGGTTCCATGTTAGTCGAAATGAGTTTGTTAACAAGACTTGATCAACCTTGTTAGTGGATTCCTTTTGATGAGCATGAGATGGATGAAGTTAGAAAGCACAACCTTCTGTACCCTCCTTTTACTTTCAGTTATTTAGTTGAAATAAAGTAAAAATAGTATTTTTTTGTCTGTTTTCTGAATTATCCGTGCAATATAAAAATACCACGAAAATAAAAGTTCTCCAAATGCCCCGAAATTGAAATATGATTTTTTTCTGGAATATTTGAGAATATCTGGCACTGAGAACACAGCAGGGGGAGCAAGCGCCTGGCCACGAGGGTCCAGGGCGCGCCCACCCCTACAGGGCGCGCCCCCTGCCTCGTGGGCCCACGGTGGCTCCCCTCCACTTATTCCTGCACCCACACACTTCTTCTTCCTCCCAAAAAAATCACCATCCAGCTCAAGCACGAGTTCTAGCTCATTTTGCTGCGATTTTCGATCTCCTTGCTCAAAGCACCTCTCACAAAACTGCTTTGGGGGATTGTTCCTTGGTATGTGACTCCTCCATTGGTCCAATTAGTTTTTGTTCTAGTGCTTTATTCATTGCAAATTTATGCTGCCTAGGTGACCATGTTCTTGATCTTGCATGTCAAATTTATATGGTCCCAAGTAGTTCTAATGCATGATATAGGCTCTAGGCACTTGTAGGAGTAGTTGCTATCAATTTTGTTGAGCTTGGTTCACTTTTATTTGAAGTTACTAAAAATTTCAGAAATTTTCAGAAAATAATGAAGAGATTTTTGAGGGGCTCATCGAGCCGAAGCTCGAAGGAAAAACAAAGTGAAGAAGCAGAGAGGCCCAAATATAATCTGCCTCGCACCGCGGAGGTTCGGCCGTGTGAATGGCCTTGTGATGATTTCTTGAGAACAGCCGGGATTTATGATGATTTTTACGAGTTGGCTGGGAATGCAGGCCTCACCGACTTCCTCCGCGACCAACGCGAACAGTATCTCTTACTCACCAATACTTTTGTGCAAAACTTTTACTATTATCCTAAGGAATCACCTCCTTCAGTAGAGTTTCATTTATATGATGTGGTTAAGAAGATGTCACTATATGAATTTTGCAGGGTTTGCAAAATACCTTTCGAGGGTAGCTTAGAGGAACCACATCGTAAAGATGTGGATGGGTTTATTGATACTATTACTGTAGGGGAAACTAGGAAGGTTTCCGATGCAAGAATCACTAGCATACATTTTCCTGTTTTACGCTACTTTGCAATATTTGCTAGTCATTGCTTAATTGGTCGCGGAAACTGTGGAAACCTTAGTGTCCCTGATATTATCATTTTGTTCCATGGTTTATTCCGCGATGACTCTGTTAGTATGGGCTGTATTATTGCCAAACGGTTAAGTCTGAACCGTACAAAGGGCCCCATCTTTGGAGGTGTCTATGCTTCACGCCTTGCTGCATATTATAACATACCTATTAGGCACTATGAAAAAGAAGAAAAATTGCTGCCCACTGTTTATTTAGATTATAAGAGTATGGTAGCGCATGATTTTATTGTTAAGAACAGGGAAGGGGCGCTTAAATACAAATTGTTCTTTGATAAACATCACCCTGAGACTATTACCTTGCCTGCTCCTTCCTTGTTTGATTTACCTGTAGGTCAGTATCTCGTTCCGCTGGCGGCCATTCACGCCTACCGGAACCCTACATCAGCTACAGAGCCAGAGCCGGAACCACAATTTGATCCTCCACGACAGTCTAATTACCAGTGGGATCCAGAGATGATTGCCAACCAGTGGCAATCGAAGTCCTCCTCATCACAGTACGACCCCAACTACCACTATGGATATCCGCCAGGCCATCCGTGGCAATAAACCAACTTAGGCCAAAAGCCTAAGCTTGGGGGAGTACGTATTTCCCACCGACATTACATTTATGTTCACACACTCATTGCTAGTTGTCGGTGCTCATACTCTTTCATTGTAATATCCATGCTAGTTTATTTTTCCTTTTTTATGCTTTCTTCTTGTGTGTTTGATAAACCTTAAGAAAAAAATTAGTAATAGCTTTTAGGGGGGGGGGGGGGGGGGGGGGGGGGGGGGGGGGGGGGGGGGGGGGGGGGGGGGGGGGGGGGGGGGGGGGGGGGGGGGGGGGGGGGGGGGGGGGGGGGGGGGGGGGGGGGGGGGGGGGGGGGGGGGGGGGGGGGGGGGGGGGGGGGGGGGGGGGGGGGGGGGGGGGGGGGGGGGGGGGGGGGGGGGGGGGGGGGGGGGGGGGGGGGGGGGGGGGGGGGGGGGGGGGGGGGGGGGGGGGGGGGGGGGGGGGGGGGGGGGGGGGGGGGGGGGGGGGGGGGGGGGGGGGGGGGGGGGGGGGGGGGGGGGGGGGGGGGGGGGGGGGGGGGGGGGGGGGGGGGGGGGGGGGGGGGGGGGGGGGGGGGGGGGGGGGGGGGGGGGGGGGGGGGGGGGGGGGGGGGGGGGGGGGGGGGGGGGGGGGGGGGGGGGGGGGGGGGGGGGGGGGGGGGGGGGGGGGGGGGGGGGGGGGGGGGGGGGGGGGGGGGGGGGGGGGGGGGGGGGGGGGGGGGGGGGGGGGGGGGGGGGGGGGGGGGGGGGGGGGGGGGGGGGGGGGGGGGGGGGGGGGGGGGGGGGGGGGGGGGGGGGGGGGGGGGGGGGGGGGGGGGGGGGGGGGGGGGGGGGGGGGGGGGGGGGGGGGGGGGGGGGGGGGGGGGGGGGGGGGGGGGGGGGGGGGGGGGGGGGGGGGGGGGGGGGGGGGGGGGGGGGGGGGGGGGGGGGGGGGGGGGGGGGGGGGGGGGGGGGGGGGGGGGGGGGGGGGGGGGGGGGGGGGGGGGGGGGGGGGGGGGGGGGGGGGGGGGGGGGGGGGGGGGGGGGGGGGGGGGGGGGGGGGGGGGGGGGGGGGGGGGGGGGGGGGGGGGGGGGGGGGGGGGGGGGGGGGGGGGGGGGGGGGGGGGGGGGGGGGGGGGGGGGGGGGGGGGGGGGGGGGGGGGGGGGGGGGGGGGGGGGGGGGGGGGGGGGGGGGGGGGGGGGGGGGGGGGGGGGGGGGGGGGGGGGGGGGGGGGGGGGGGGGGGGGGGGGGGGGGGGGGGGGGGGGGGGGGGGGGGGGGGGGGGGGGGGGGGGGGGGGGGGGGGGGGGGGGGGGGGGGGGGGGGGGGGGGGGGGGGGGGGGGGGGGGGGGGGGGGGGGGGGGGGGGGGGGGGGGGGGGGGGGGGGGGGGGGGGGGGGGGGGGGGGGGGGGGGGGGGGGGGGGGGGGGGGGGGGGGGGGGGGGGGGGGGGGGGGGGGGGGGGGGGGGGGGGGGGGGGGGGGGGGGGGGGGGGGGGGGGGGGGGGGGGGGGGGGGGGGGGGGGGGGGGGGGGGGGGGGGGGGGGGGGGGGGGGGGGGGGGGGGGGGGGGGGGGGGGGGGGGGGGGGGGGGGGGGGGGGGGGGGGGGGGGGGGGGGGGGGGGGGGGGGGGGGGGGGGGGGGGGGGGGGGGGGGGGGGGGGGGGGGGGGGGGGGGGGGGGGGGGGGGGGGGGGGGGGGGGGGGGGGGGGGGGGGGGGGGGGGGGGGGGGGGGGGGGGGGGGGGGGGGGGGGGGGGGGGGGGGGGGGGGGGGGGGGGGGGGGGGGGGGGGGGGGGGGGGGGGGGGGGGGGGGGGGGGGGGGGGGGGGGGGGGGGGGGGGGGGGGGGGGGGGGGGGGGGGGGGGGGGGGGGGGGGGGGGGGGGGGGGGGGGGGGGGGGGGGGGGGGGGGGGGGGGGGGGGGGGGGGGGGGGGGGGGGGGGGGGGGGGGGGGGGGGGGGGGGGGGGGGGGGGGGGGGGGGGGGGGGGGGGGGGGGGGGGGGGGGGGGGGGGGGGGGGGGGGGGGGGGGGGGGGGGGGGGGGGGGGGGGGGGGGGGGGGGGGGGGGGGGGGGGGGGGGGGGGGGGGGGGGGGGGGGGGGGGGGGGGGGGGGGGGGGGGGGGGGGGGGGGGGGGGGGGGGGGGGGGGGGGGGGGGGGGGGGGGGGGGGGGGGGGGGGGGGGGGGGGGGGGGGGGGGGGGGGGGGGGGGGGGGGGGGGGGGGGGGGGGGGGGGGGGGGGGGGGGGGGGGGGGGGGGGGGGGGGGGGGGGGGGGGGGGGGGGGGGGGGGGGGGGGGGGGGGGGGGGGGGGGGGGGGGGGGGGGGGGGGGGGGGGGGGGGGGGGGGGGGGGGGGGGGGGGGGGGGGGGGGGGGGGGGGGGGGGGGGGGGGGGGGGGGGGGGGGGGGGGGGGGGGGGGGGGGGGGGGGGGGGGGGGGGGGGGGGGGGGGGGGGGGGGGGGGGGGGGGGGGGGGGGGGGGGGGGGGGGGGGGGGGGGGGGGGGGGGGGGGGGGGGGGGGGGGGGGGGGGGGGGGGGGGGGGGGGGGGGGGGGGGGGGGGGGGGGGGGGGGGGGGGGGGGGGGGGGGGGGGGGGGGGGGGGGGGGGGGGGGGGGGGGGGGGGGGGGGGGGGGGGGGGGGGGGGGGGGGGGGGGGGGGGGGGGGGGGGGGGGGGGGGGGGGGGGGGGGGGGGGGGGGGGGGGGGGGGGGGGGGGGGGGGGGGGGGGGGGGGGGGGGGGGGGGGGGGGGGGGGGGGGGGGGGGGGGGGGGGGGGGGGGGGGGGGGGGGGGGGGGGGGGGGGGGGGGGGGGGGGGGGGGGGGGGGGGGGGGGGGGGGGGGGGGGGGGGGGGGGGGGGGGGGGGGGGGGGGGGGGGGGGGGGGGGGGGGGGGGGGGGGGGGGGGGGGGGGGGGGGGGGGGGGGGGGGGGGGGGGGGGGGGGGGGGGGGGGGGGGGGGGGGGGGGGGGGGGGGGGGGGGGGGGGGGGGGGGGGGGGGGGGGGGGGGGGGGGGGGGGGGGGGGGGGGGGGGGGGGGGGGGGGGGGGGGGGGGGGGGGGGGGGGGGGGGGGGGGGGGGGGGGGGGGGGGGGGGGGGGGGGGGGGGGGGGGGGGGGGGGGGGGGGGGGGGGGGGGGGGGGGGGGGGGGGGGGGGGGGGGGGGGGGGGGGGGGGGGGGGGGGGGGGGGGGGGGGGGGGGGGGGGGGGGGGGGGGGGGGGGGGGGGGGGGGGGGGGGGGGGGGGGGGGGGGGGGGGGGGGGGGGGGGGGGGGGGGGGGGGGGGGGGGGGGGGGGGGGGGGGGGGGGGGGGGGGGGGGGGGGGGGGGGGGGGGGGGGGGGGGGGGGGGGGGGGGGGGGGGGGGGGGGGGGGGGGGGGGGGGGGGGGGGGGGGGGGGGGGGGGGGGGGGGGGGGGGGGGGGGGGGGGGGGGGGGGGGGGGGGGGGGGGGGGGAATTCACGAAGGGTCATCTCCTTATACTCATCATATAAATAAAAATCCACCGTGGGTGGTGACCTCCTAGAATGGAAATGAAAATTTTGCACAAAGGTATTGGTGAGTAAGAGATACTGTTCGCGTTGGTCGCGGAGGAAGTCGGTGAGGCCGGCATTCTCAGCCAATTCATAAAAATCTTCATAAATCCCGGCTGCTCTCAAGAAATCATCACAAGGCCATTCACACGGCCGAACTTCCGCGGTGTGAGGCAGATTATATTTGGGCCTCTCTTCTTCTTCACTTTGCTTATCCTTTGAGCTTCGGCTCGAAGAGCCCCTCAAAAATCTCTTCATCATTTTCTGAAAATTTCTGAAATTTTTAGCAACTTCAAATAAAAGTGAACCAAACTCAACAAAATTGATAGCAACTACTCCCACAAGTGCCTAGAGACTATATCATGCATTAGAACTAATTGGGACCATATAAATTTGACATGCAAGCTCAAGTACCTGGTCACCTAAGCAGCACAAATTTGCAATGAATAAAGCACTAGAATAAAAACTAATTGGACCATTGGAGGAGTCACATACCAAGGAACAATCCCCCAAAGCAGTTTTGTGAGAGGTGCCTGGAGCTAGGAGATCGAAAATCACAGCAAAATGAGCTAGAACTCGTGCTTGAGCTGGTTGGTGATTTTTTTGGGAGGAAGAAGGAGTGTGTGGGTGCAGGAATAAGTGGAGGGGAGCCACCATGGGCCCACGAGGCAGGGGGTGCGCCCAGGGGGGGTGGGCGCGCCCTGGACCCTCGTGGCCAGGTGCCAGCTCCCCCTGATGTGTTCTCAGTGCCAGATATTCTCAAATATTCCAGAAAAAAATCATATTTTAATTTCAGGGCATTTGGAGAACTTTTATTTTCGGGGTATTTTTTTATTGCACGGATAATTCAGAAAACAGACAGAAAATACTAATTTTACTATATTTCAACTAAATAACAGAAAGTAAAAGGAGGGTACAGAAGGTTGTGCTTTCTAACTTCATCCATCTCATGCTCATCAAAAGGAATCCACTAACAAGGTTGATCAAGTCTTGTTAACAAACTCATTCCGAATTGCATGAAACCAGAGAATTTTCGAATAGCACTAAGTTACCTCAACGGGGATATGCACATCCCCAATAATAAGAATATCATATTTCTTCTTGACAGTAGGTAGAGGAAATTCAAAACCTCCAAAACTAATCGATGGAATTTTTCCAATAGAGTTTATACTATGAACTTGAGGTTGTTTCGGGGGGGGGGGGGGGGGGGGGGGGGGGGGGGGGGGGGGGGGGGGGGGGGGGGGGGGGGGGGGGGGGGGGGGGGGGGGGGGGGGGGGGGGGGGGGGGGGGGGGGGGGGGGGGGGGGGGGGGGGGGGGGGGGGGGGGGGGGGGGGGGGGGGGGGGGGGGGGGGGGGGGGGGGGGGGGGGGGGGGGGGGGGGGGGGGGGGGGGGGGGGGGGGGGGGGGGGGGGGGGGGGGGGGGGGGGGGGGGGGGGGGGGGGGGGGGGGGGGGGGGGGGGGGGGGGGGGGGGGGGGGGGGGGGGGGGGGGGGGGGGGGGGGGGGGGGGGGGGGGGGGGGGGGGGGGGGGGGGGGGGGGGGGGGGGGGGGGGGGGGGGGGGGGGGGGGGGGGGGGGGGGGGGGGGGGGGGGGGGGGGGGGGGGGGGGGGGGGGGGGGGGGGGGGGGGGGGGGGGGGGGGGGGGGGGGGGGGGGGGGGGGGGGGGGGGGGGGGGGGGGGGGGGGGGGGGGGGGGGGGGGGGGGGGGGGGGGGGGGGGGGGGGGGGGGGGGGGGGGGGGGGGGGGGGGGGGGGGGGGGGGGGGGGGGGGGGGGGGGGGGGGGGGGGGGGGGGGGGGGGGGGGGGGGGGGGGGGGGGGGGGGGGGGGGGGGGGGGGGGGGGGGGGGGGGGGGGGGGGGGGGGGGGGGGGGGGGGGGGGGGGGGGGGGGGGGGGGGGGGGGGGGGGGGGGGGGGGGGGGGGGGGGGGGGGGGGGGGGGGGGGGGGGGGGGGGGGGGGGGGGGGGGGGGGGGGGGGGGGGGGGGGGGGGGGGGGGGGGGGGGGGGGGGGGGGGGGGGGGGGGGGGGGGGGGGGGGGGGGGGGGGGGGGGGGGGGGGGGGGGGGGGGGGGGGGGGGGGGGGGGGGGGGGGGGGGGGGGGGGGGGGGGGGGGGGGGGGGGGGGGGGGGGGGGGGGGGGGGGGGGGGGGGGGGGGGGGGGGGGGGGGGGGGGGGGGGGGGGGGGGGGGGGGGGGGGGGGGGGGGGGGGGGGGGGGGGGGGGGGGGGGGGGGGGGGGGGGGGGGGGGGGGGGGGGGGGGGGGGGGGGGGGGGGGGGGGGGGGGGGGGGGGGGGGGGGGGGGGGGGGGGGGGGGGGGGGGGGGGGGGGGGGGGGGGGGGGGGGGGGGGGGGGGGGGGGGGGGGGGGGGGGGGGGGGGGGGGGGGGGGGGGGGGGGGGGGGGGGGGGGGGGGGGGGGGGGGGGGGGGGGGGGGGGGGGGGGGGGGGGGGGGGGGGGGGGGGGGGGGGGGGGGGGGGGGGGGGGGGGGGGGGGGGGGGGGGGGGGGGGGGGGGGGGGGGGGGGGGGGGGGGGGGGGGGGGGGGGGGGGGGGGGGGGGGGGGGGGGGGGGGGGGGGGGGGGGGGGGGGGGGGGGGGGGGGGGGGGGGGGGGGGGGGGGGGGGGGGGGGGGGGGGGGGGGGGGGGGGGGGGGGGGGGGGGGGGGGGGGGGGGGGGGGGGGGGGGGGGGGGGGGGGGGGGGGGGGGGGGGGGGGGGGGGGGGGGGGGGGGGGGGGGGGGGGGGGGGGGGGGGGGGGGGGGGGGGGGGGGGGGGGGGGGGGGGGGGGGGGGGGGGGGGGGGGGGGGGGGGGGGGGGGGGGGGGGGGGGGGGGGGGGGGGGGGGGGGGGGGGGGGGGGGGGGGGGGGGGGGGGGGGGGGGGGGGGGGGGGGGGGGGGGGGGGGGGGGGGGGGGGGGGGGGGGGGGGGGGGGGGGGGGGGGGGGGGGGGGGGGGGGGGGGGGGGGGGGGGGGGGGGGGGGGGGGGGGGGGGGGGGGGGGGGGGGGGGGGGGGGGGGGGGGGGGGGGGGGGGGGGGGGGGGGGGGGGGGGGGGGGGGGGGGGGGGGGGGGGGGGGGGGGGGGGGGGGGGGGGGGGGGGGGGGGGGGGGGGGGGGGGGGGGGGGGGGGGGGGGGGGGGGGGGGGGGGGGGGGGGGGGGGGGGGGGGGGGGGGGGGGGGGGGGGGGGGGGGGGGGGGGGGGGGGGGGGGGGGGGGGGGGGGGGGGGGGGGGGGGGGGGGGGGGGGGGGGGGGGGGGGGGGGGGGGGGGGGGGGGGGGGGGGGGGGGGGGGGGGGGGGGGGGGGGGGGGGGGGGGGGGGGGGGGGGGGGGGGGGGGGGGGGGGGGGGGGGGGGGGGGGGGGGGGGGGGGGGGGGGGGGGGGGGGGGGGGGGGGGGGGGGGGGGGGGGGGGGGGGGGGGGGGGGGGGGGGGGGGGGGGGGGGGGGGGGGGGGGGGGGGGGGGGGGGGGGGGGGGGGGGGGGGGGGGGGGGGGGGGGGGGGGGGGGGGGGGGGGGGGGGGGGGGGGGGGGGGGGGGGGGGGGGGGGGGGGGGGGGGGGGGGGGGGGGGGGGGGGGGGGGGGGGGGGGGGGGGGGGGGGGGGGGGGGGGGGGGGGGGGGGGGGGGGGGGGGGGGGGGGGGGGGGGGGGGGGGGGGGGGGGGGGGGGGGGGGGGGGGGGGGGGGGGGGGGGGGGGGGGGGGGGGGGGGGGGGGGGGGGGGGGGGGGGGGGGGGGGGGGGGGGGGGGGGGGGGGGGGGGGGGGGGGGGGGGGGGGGGGGGGGGGGGGGGGGGGGGGGGGGGGGGGGGGGGGGGGGGGGGGGGGGGGGGGGGGGGGGGGGGGGGGGGGGGGGGGGGGGGGGGGGGGGGGGGGGGGGGGGGGGGGGGGGGGGGGGGGGGGGGGGGGGGGGGGGGGGGGGGGGGGTTTCAAACACACAAGAAGAAAGCATAAAAAAGGAAAATAAACTAGCATGGATAGTACAATGAAAAAGTATGAGCACCGACAACTAGCAATGAGTGTGTGAACATAAATGTAATGTCGGTGAGAAATACATACTCCCCCAAGCTTAGGCTTTTGGCCTAAGTTGGTTTATTGCCACGGCTGGCCTGGCGGATATCCAAAGTTATAGCTGGGGTCGTACTGAGATGAAGCCTCGGATTGCCACTGGTTGGCAATCATCTCCGGATCCCACTGGTAATCAGACTGTCGTGGAGGATCAAATTGTGGTTCCGGCTCTGGCTCCATAGCTGATGTAGGGTTCCGGTAGGCGTGGATGGCCGCCAGCGGAACGAGATACTTGCCTGCAGATATGTCAAACAATGAAGGAGCAGGCAAAGTAATAATCTCAGGGTGATTTTTATCAAATAACAGTCTGTACTTAAGCGCCTTTTCCCTATTCTTAACAATAAAATCATGCGCTACCATACTCTTATAATCTAGGAAAACTGAAGGCAGCAATTTTTCTTCTTTCTCATAATGCCTAATAGGTATGTTATAGTAGGGGGGGGGGGGGGGGGGGGGGGGGGGGGGGGGGGGGGGGGGGGGGGGGGGGGGGGGGGGGGGGGGGGGGGGGGGGGGGGGGGGGGGGGGGGGGGGGGGGGGGGGGGGGGGGGGGGGGGGGGGGGGGGGGGGGGGGGGGGGGGGGGGGGGGGGGGGGGGGGGGGGGGGGGGGGGGGGGGGGGGGGGGGGGGGGGGGGGGGGGGGGGGGGGGGGGGGGAGACTTTGTTGCTAGGAAGCACGGTAAAGAAAGAGAGCCATGGGTTCAGAAACACATGCCTTTTCCTCCCAAACCATCCAAGAAAAAGGATGATGAGGATTTTGAGCGCTTTGCTGAAATGATTAGACCTATCTTTTTGCGTATGCGATTAACTGATGTGCTCAAAATGAATCCTTATGCTAAGTATATGAAAGAAATTGTTACAAATAAAAGAAAGATACCGGAGGCTGAAATTTCCACCATGCTAGCTAATTACACTTTTAAGGGTGGAATACCAAAGAAACTAGGAGATCCAGGAGTACCCACTATACCATGTTCCATTAAAAGTAACTATGTTAAAACTGCTTTATGTGATCTTGGAGCCGGTGTTAGTGTTATGCCTCTCTCTTTATATCGTAGACTTGATTTGAATAAGTTGACACCTACTGAAATATCTTTGCAAATGGCTGATAAATCAACTGCTATACCTATCGGTATTTGTGAGGATGTGCCTGTTGTGGTTGCAAACGTTACTATTTTAACGGACTTTGTTATTCTTGATATTCCCGAGGATGATAGTATGCCTATTATTCTTGGAAGACCTTTTTTGAATACTGCAGGGGCTGTTATTGATTGCAACAAAGGCAATGTCACTTTTCATGTTAATGGTAATGAGCATACGGTACACTTTCCGAGGAAACAACCTCAAGTTCATAGTATCAACTCTATTGGAAAATTCCATCGATTATTTTTGGAGGTTTTGAATTTCCTCTACCTACTGTCAAGAAGAAATATGATATTCTTATTATTGGGGATGTGCATATCCCCGTTGAGGTAACATAGTGTCATTCGAAATTTCTCCGGTTCCATGTTATTCGGAATGAGTTTGTTAACAAGACTGGGGGGGGGGGGGGGGGGGGGGGGGGGGGGGGGGGGGGGGGGGGGGGGGGGGGGGGGGGGGGGGGGGGGGGGGGGGGGGGGGGGGGGGGGGGGGGGGGGGGGGGGGGGGGGGGGGGGGGGGGGGGGGGGGGGGGGGGGGGGGGGGGGGGGGGGGGGGGGGGGGGGGGGGGGGGGGGGGGGGGGGGGGGGGGGGGGGGGGGGGGGGGGGGGGGGGGGGGGGGGGGGGGGGGGGGGGGGGGGGGGGGGGGGGGGGGGGGGGGGGGGGGGGGGGGGGGGGGGGGGGGGGGGGGGGGGGGGGGGGGGGGGGGGGGGGGGGGGGGGGGGGGGGGGGGGGGGGGGGGGGGGGGGGGGGGGGGGGGGGGGGGGGGGGGGGGGGGGGGGGGGGGGGGGGGGGGGGGGGGGGGGGGGGGGGGGGGGGGGGGGGGGGGGGGGGGGGGGGGGGGGGGGGGGGGGGGGGGGGGGGGGGGGGGGGGGGGGGGGGGGGGGGGGGGGGGGGGGGGGGGGGGGGGGGGGGGGGGGGGGGGGGGGGGGGGGGGGGGGGGGGGGGGGGGGGGGGGGGGGGGGGGGGGGGGGGGGGGGGGGGGGGGGGGGGGGGGGGGGGGGGGGGGGGGGGGGGGGGGGGGGGGGGGGGGGGGGGGGGGGGGGGGGGGGGGGGGGGGGGGGGGGGGGGGGGGGGGGGGGGGGGGGGGGGGGGGGGGGGGGGGGGGGGGGGGGGGGGGGGGGGGGGGGGGGGGGGGGGGGGGGGGGGGGGGGGGGGGGGGGGGGGGGGGGGGGGGGGGGGGGGGGGGGGGGGGGGGGGGGGGGGGGAGCAGCCGAGATTTATGAAGATTTTCATGAATTGGCTCAGACTGCAGGCCTTACCGCTTTCCTCCACGACCAATGCAATCAGTATCTCTTGCTCACAAATACCTTTGTGCAAAAATTTCATTTCCATTCTAGGAACTCGCCACCTACAGTGGAGTTTCATTTATATGATGAGCATAAGGAGATGTCACTTTATGATTTTTGTCGGATCTGTTTAGTCCCTTTCGGGGGCAAGACAGAAGAACCACATCGTGATGATGTGGAGGGATTTATTGACACTATCACTATAGGGGAAACAAGGAAGGTTTCCGATGCACGAATCAGTAGCATACATTTTCCTGTTTTACGCTACTTTGCATTATTTGCTAGTCGTTGCTTAATTGGTCGCGGAAACTGTGGAAACCTGAGTATCCCTGATATTATTATTTTGCACCACGGTTTATACGGTGATAACTCTTTTAGTATGGGCAGCATTATTGCCAAACGGTTAAGTCTAAACCGTACCAAGGGCCCCATCTTTGGAGGCATCTATGCTACACGCCTAGCTGCACATTTTAACATACTTATTAGGCATGCTGGGGGGGGGGGGGGGGGGGGGGGGGGGGGGGGGGGGGGGGGGGGGGGGGGGGGGGGGGGGGGGGGGGGGGGGGGGGGGGGGGGGGGGGGGGGGGGGGGGGGGGGGGGGGGGGGGGGGGGGGGGGGGGGGGGGGGGGGGGGGGGGGGGGGGGGGGGGGGGGGGGGGGGGGGGGGGGGGGGGGGGGGGGGGGGGGGGGGGGGGGGGGGGGGGGGGGGGGGGGGGGGGGGGGGGGGGGGGGGGGGGGGGGGGGGGGGGGGGGGGGGGGGGGGGGGGGGGGGGGGGGGGGGGGGGGGGGGGGGGGGGGGGGGGGGGGGGGGGGGGGGGGGGGGGGGGGGGGGGGGGGGGGGGGGGGGGGGGGGGGGGGGGGGGGGGGGGGGGGGGGGGGGGGGGGGGGGGGGGGGGGGGGGGGGGGGGGGGGGGGGGGGGGGGGGGGGGGGGGGGGGGGGGGGGGGGGGGGGGGGGGGGGGGGGGGGGGGGGGGGGGGGGGGGGGGGGGGGGGGGGGGGGGGGGGGGGGGGGGGGGGGGGGGGGGGGGGGGGGGGGGGGGGGGGGGGGGGGGGGGGGGGGGGGGGGGGGGGGGGGGGGGGGGGGGGGGGGGGGGGGGGGGGGGGGGGGGGGGGGGGGGGGGGGGGGGGGGGGGGGGGGGGGGGGGGGGGGGGGGGGGGGGGGGGGGGGGGGGGGGGGGGGGGGGGGGGGGGGGGGGGGGGGGGGGGGGGGGGGGGGGGGGGGGGGGGGGGGGGGGGGGGGGGGGGGGGGGGGGGGGGGGGGGGGGGGGGGGGGGGGGGGGGGGGGGGGGGGGGGGGGGGGGGGGGGGGGGGGGGGGGGGGGGGGGGGGGGGGGGGGGGGGGGGGGGGGGGGGGGGGGGGGGGGGGGGGGGGGGGGGGGGGGGGGGGGGGGGGGGGGGGGGGGGGGGGGGGGGGGGGGGGGGGGGGGGGGGGGGGGGGGGGGGGGGGGGGGGGGGGGGGGGGGGGGGGGGGGGGGGGGGGGGGGGGGGGGGGGGGGGGGGGGGGGGGGGGGGGGGGGGGGGGGGGGGGGGGGGGGGGGGGGGGGGGGGGGGGGGGGGGGGGGGGGGGGGGGGGGGGGGGGGGGGGGGGGGGGGGGGGGGGGGGGGGGGGGGGGGGGGGGGGGGGGGGGGGGGGGGGGGGGGGGGGGGGGGGGGGGGGGGGGGGGGGGGGGGGGGGGGGGGGGGGGGGGGGGGGGGGGGGGGGGGGGGGGGGGGGGGGGGGGGGGGGGGGGGGGGGGGGGGGGGGGGGGGGGGGGGGGGGGGGGGGGGGGGGGGGGGGGGGGGGGGGGGGGGGGGGGGGGGGGGGGGGGGGGGGGGGGGGGGGGGGGGGGGGGGGGGGGGGGGGGGGGGGGGGGGGGGGGGGGGGGGGGGGGGGGGGGGGGGGGGGGGGGGGGGGGGGGGGGGGGGGGGGGGGGGGGGGGGGGGGGGGGGGGGGGGGGGGGGGGGGGGGGGGGGGGGGGGGGGGGGGGGGGGGGGGGGGGGGGGGGGGGGGGGGGGGGGGGGGGGGGGGGGGGGGGGGGGGGGGGGGGGGGGGGGGGGGGGGGGGGGGGGGGGGGGGGGGGGGGGGGGGGGGGGGGGGGGGGGGGGGGGGGGGGGGGGGGGGGGGGGGGGGGGGGGGGGGGGGGGGGGGGGGGGGGGGGGGGGGGGGGGGGGGGGGGGGGGGGGGGGGGGGGGGGGGGGGGGGGGGGGGGGGGGGGGGGGGGGGGGGGGGGGGGGGGGGGGGGGGGGGGGGGGGGGGGGGGGGGGGGGGGGGGGGGGGGGGGGGGGGGGGGGGGGGGGGGGGGGGGGGGGGGGGGGGGGGGGGGGGGGGGGTCTGTTTCAAAAAGCTCGAGCTCTGGCACCTCTGCAAATCCCTGCTTCCCTCTGCGAAGGGTCTATCTATTTACTTTTATGCTGAGTCATCATCCTCTTATAAAAAGCACCAGTTAGAGAGCACCACTGTCATTTCTATGTGTTGTTATTAATTGATATTGAGTATGACTATGACTGGATCTCTTTTACCATGAATTACAATGTCTAGTCAGTCCTTGATCTTCAGGGGTGCTCTGCATTTATGTTTTGCGGTCTCAGAAGGGGCTGGCGAGATACCATTTTATTATATCATATCATGATTGTTTTGAAAAATTGTTGTCATCCGAGGTTTATTATTATTGCTCGCTAGTTGATTATGCCATTGATATGAGTAAATGTGAGACCTAAATGCTATTGTGAATATGGTTAGTTCATAATCTTTGTTGAAAACTTGAATGCTGGCTTTACATATTTGCAACAACAAGATCAAACAGAGTTTGTAAAAGTTTTTCTTTATCACTTTCAGTTATCAACTGAATTGCTTGAGGACAAGCAATGGCTTAAGCTTGGGGGAGTTGATATGTCTCCGTCGTATCTACTTTTTCAAACTCTTTTGCCCTTGTTTTAGACTCTAATTTGCATGATTTGAATGGAACTAACCCGGACTGACGCTGTTTTCAGCAGAATTGGGGGGGGGGGGGGGGGGGGGGGGGGGGGGGGGGGGGGGGGGGGGGGGGGGGGGGGGGGGGGGGGGGGGGGGGGGGGGGGGGGGGGGGGGGGGGGGGGGGGGGGGGGGGGGGGGGGGGGGGGGGGGGGGGGGGGGGGGGGGGGGGGGGGGGGGGGGGGGGGGGGGGGGGGGGGGGGGGGGGGGGGGGGGGGGGGGGGGGGGGGGGGGGGGGGGGGGGGGGGGGGGGGGGGGGGGGGGGGGGGGGGGGGGGGGGGGGGGGGGGGGGGGGGGGGGGGGGGGGGGGGGGGGGGGGGGGGGGGGGGGGGGGGGGGGGGGGGGGGGGGGGGGGGGGGGGGGGGGGGGGGGGGGGGGGGGGGGGGGGGGGGGGGGGGGGGGGGGGGGGGGGGGGGGGGGGGGGGGGGGGGGGGGGGGGGGGGGGGGGGGGGGGGGGGGGGGGGGGGGGGGGGGGGGGGGGGGGGGGGGGGGGGGGGGGGGGGGGGGGGGGGGGGGGGGGGGGGGGGGGGGGGGGGGGGGGGGGGGGGGGGGGGGGGGGGGGGGGGGGGGGGGGGGGGGGGGGGGGGGGGGGGGGGGGGGGGGGGGGGGGGGGGGGGGGGGGGGGGGGGGGGGGGGGGGGGGGGGGGGGGGGGGGGGGGGGGGGGGGGGGGGGGGGGGGGGGGGGGGGGGGGGGGGGGGGGGGGGGGGGGGGGGGGGGGGGGGGGGGGGGGGGGGGGGGGGGGGGGGGGGGGGGGGGGGGGGGGGGGGGGGGGGGGGGGGGGGGGGGGGGGGGGGGGGGGGGGGGGGGGGGGGGGGGGGGGGGGGGGGGGGGGGGGGGGGGGGGGGGGGGGGGGGGGGGGGGGGGGGGGGGGGGGGGGGGGGGGGGGGGGGGGGGGGGGGGGGGGGGGGGGGGGGGGGGGGGGGGGGGGGGGGGGGGGGGGGGGGGGGGGGGGGGGGGGGGGGGGGGGGGGGGGGGGGGGGGGGGGGGGGGGGGGGGGGGGGGGGGGGGGGGGGGGGGGGGGGGGGGGGGGGGGGGGGGGGGGGGGGGGGGGGGGGGGGGGGGGGGGGGGGGGGGGGGGGGGGGGGGGGGGGGGGGGGGGGGGGGGGGGGGGGGGGGGGGGGGGGGGGGGGGGGGGGGGGGGGGGGGGGGGGGGGGGGGGGGGGGGGGGGGGGGGGGGGGGGGGGGGGGGGGGGGGGGGGGGGGGGGGGGGGGGGGGGGGGGGGGGGGGGGGGGGGGGGGGGGGGGGGGGGGGGGGGGGGGGGGGGGGGGGGGGGGGGGGGGGGGGGGGGGGGGGGGGGGGGGGGGGGGGGGGGGGGGGGGGGGGGGGGGGGGGGGGGGGGGGGGGGGGGGGGGGGGGGGGGGGGGGGGGGGGGGGGGGGGGGGGGGGGGGGGGGGGGGGGGGGGGGGGGGGGGGGGGGGGGGGGGGGGGGGGGGGGGGGGGGGGGGGGGGGGGGGGGGGGGGGGGGGGGGGGGGGGGGGGGGGGGGGGGGGGGGGGGGGGGGGGGGGGGGGGGGGGGGGGGGGGGGGGGGGGGGGGGGGGGGGGGGGGGGGGGGGGGGGGGGGGGGGGGGGGGGGGGGGGGGGGGGGGGGGGGGGGGGGGGGGGGGGGGGGGGGGGGGGGGGGGGGGGGGGGGGGGGGGGGGGGGGGGGGGGGGGGGGGGGGGGGGGGGGGGGGGGGGGGGGGGGGGGGGGGGGGGGGGGGGGGGGGGGGGGGGGGGGGGGGGGGGGGGGGGGGGGGGGGGGGGGGGGGGGGGGGGGGGGGGGGGGGGGGGGGGGGGGGGGGGGGGGGGGGGGGGGGGGGGGGGGGGGGGGGGGGGGGGGGGGGGGGGGGGGGGGGGGGGGGGGGGGGGGGGGGGGGGGGGGGGGGGGGGGGGGGGGGGGGGGGGGGGGGGGGGGGGGGGGGGGGGGGGGGGGGGGGGGGGGGGGGGGGGGGGGGGGGGGGGGGGGGGGGGGGGGGGGGGGGGGGGGGGGGGGGGGGGGGGGGGGGGGGGGGGGGGGGGGGGGGGGGGGGGGGGGGGGGGGGGGGGGGGGGGGGGGGGGGGGGGGGGGGGGGGGGGGGGGGGGGGGGGGGGGGGGGGGGGGGGGGGGGGGGGGGGGGGGGGGGGGGGGGGGGGGGGGGGGGGGGGGGGGGGGGGGGGGGGGGGGGGGGGGGGGGGGGGGGGGGGGGGGGGGGGGGGGGGGGGGGGGGGGGGGGGGGGGGGGGGGGGGGGGGGGGGGGGGGGGGGGGGGGGGGGGGGGGGGGGGGGGGGGGGGGGGGGGGGGGGGGGGGGGGGGGGGGGGGGGGGGGGGGGGGGGGGGGGGGGGGGGGGGGGGGGGGGGGGGGGGGGGGGGGGGGGGGGGGGGGGGGGGGGGGGGGGGGGGGGGGGGGGGGGGGGGGGGGGGGGGGGGGGGGGGGGGGGGGGGGGGGGGGGGGGGGGGGGGGGGGGGGGGGGGGGGGGGGGGGGGGGGGGGGGGGGGGGGGGGGGGGGGGGGGGGGGGGGGGGGGGGGGGGGGGGGGGGGGGGGGGGGGGGGGGGGGGGGGGGGGGGGGGGGGGGGGGGGGGGGGGGGGGGGGGGGGGGGGGGGGGGGGGGGGGGGGGGGGGGGGGGGGGGGGGGGGGGGGGGGGGGGGGGGGGGGGGGGGGGGGGGGGGGGGGGGGGGGGGGGGGGGGGGGGGGGGGGGGGGGGGGGGGGGGGGGGGGGGGGGGGGGGGGGGGGGGGGGGGGGGGGGGGGGGGGGGGGGGGGGGGGGGGGGGGGGGGGGGGGGGGGGGGGGGGGGGGGGGGGGGGGGGGGGGGGGGGGGGGGGGGGGGGGGGGGGGGGGGGGGGGGGGGGGGGGGGGGGGGGGGGGGGGGGGGGGGGGGGGGGGGGGGGGGGGGGGGGGGGGGGGGGGGGGGGGGGGGGGGGGGGGGGGGGGGGGGGGGGGGGGGGGGGGGGGGGGGGGGGGGGGGGGGGGGGGGGGGGGGGGGGGGGGGGGGGGGGGGGGGGGGGGGGGGGGGGGGGGGGGGGGGGGGGGGGGGGGGGGGGGGGGGGGGGACAGTTGAGTTGTCAATTCAACCGCACCTGAAAGACTTAATATCTGCAGCAAAGTATTTAGTAGCAAAGTAATATGATAGTAGCGGTAACGGTAGCAAAAGCAACAGTATTGGTTTTGTAGTGATTGTAACAGTGGCAACGGAAAAGTAACTAAGAAAAGATCAATATATGAAAAGCTCGTAGGCATTGGATCAGTGGTGGATAATTATGTCGGATGCGATTCCTCATGCAACAGTTATAACATAGGGTGACACAGAACTAGCTCCAGTTCATCAATGTAATGTAGGCATGTATTCTGAATATAGTCATACGTGCTTATGGAAAAGAACTTGCATGACATCTTTTGTCCTACCCTCTCGTGGCAGCGGGGTCCTATGGGAAACTAAGGGATATTAAAGCCTCCTTTTAATAGAGTACCAGAATAAAGCATTAACACTTAGTGAATACATGAACTCCTCAAACTATAGTCATCACCGGGAGTGGTCCCGATGATTGTCACTTCGGGGTTACCGGATCATAAGACATAGTAGGTGACTATTGACTTGCAAAATAGGATCAAGAATTCACATATATTCATGGAAACATAATAGGTTCAGATCTGAAATCACGGCACTCGGGCCCTAGTGACAAGCATTAAGCATAACAAAGTCATAGAAACATCAATCTCAGAACATAATGGAAACTAGGGATCAAACCCTAACAAAACTAACTCGATTACATGATAAATCTCATCCAACCCATCACCGTCCAGCAAGCCTACGATGGAATTACTCATGCACGGCGGTGAGCATCATGAAATTGGTGGTGGAGGAAGGTTGATGATGATGATGGCGACGGATTCCCCTCTCTGGAGCCCCGAACAGACTCCAGATCAGCCCACCCGAGAGAGATTAGGGCTTGGCGGCGGCTCCATATCGTAAAACGCGATGAATCCTTCTCTCTGATTTTTTTTCTCCTCGAATGTGAATATATAGAGTTGGAGTTGAGGTCGGTGGAGCATCAGGGGGCCCACGAGGCAGGGGACGCGCCCTAGGGGGGTGGGCACGCCCCCCACCCTCGTGGACAGGGTGTGGGCCCCCTGACGTTGATTATTTCGCCAGTATTTTTTATATATTCCAAAAATATTCTCCGTGAGGTTTCAGGTCATTCCGAGAACTTTTATTTCTGCACAAAAATAACACCATGGCAATTCTGCTGTAAACAACGTCAGTCCGGGTTAGTTCCATTCAAATCATGCAATTTAGAGTCCAAAATAAGGTCAAAAGTGTTTGGAAAAGTACATACGATGGAGACGTATCAACTCCCCCAAGCTTAAACCTTTGCTTGTCCTCAAGCAATTCAGTTGAAAAAATGAAAGTGATAAAGAAAAACATTTACAAACTCTGTTTGATCTTGTTGTTGTAAATATGTAGAGTCAGCATTCAAGTTTTCAGCAAAGATTATGAACTAACCATATTCACAATAACATTTAGGTCTCATGTTTACTCATATCAATGGCATAATCAACTAGCGAGCAATAATAGTAAATCTCGGATGACAACACTTTCTCAAAACAATCATAATATGATATAACAAGATGGTATCTCGCTAGCCCTTTCTGAAATCGCAAAACATAAATGCAAGGCACCTTTGAAGATCAAGGACTGACTAAACATTGTAATTCATGGTAAAAGAGATCCAGTCACAGTCATACTCAATATAAACTAATAGTAATGCATGCAAATGATAGCGGTGCTCTCCAACTGGTGCCTTTTAATAAGAGGATGATGACTCAACATAAAAGTAAATAGATAGACCCTTCGCAGAGGGAAGCAGGGATTTGTAGAGGTGCGGGGGGGGGGGGGGGGGGGGGGGGGGGGGGGGGGGGGGGGGGGGGGGGGGGGGGGGGGGGGGGGGGGGGGGGGGGGGGGGGGGGGGGGGGGGGGGGGGGGGGGGGGGGGGGGGGGGGGGGGGGGGGGGGGGGGGGGGGGGGGGGGGGGGGGGGGGGGGGGGGGGGGGGGGGGGGGGGGGGGGGGGGGGGGGGGGGGGGGGGGGGGGGGGGGGGGGGGGGGGGGGGGGGGGGGGGGGGGGGGGGGGGGGGGGGGGGGGGGGGGGGGGGGGGGGGGGGGGGGGGGGGGGGGGGGGGGGGGGGGGGGGGGGGGGGGGGGGGGGGGGGGGGGGGGGGGGGGGGGGGGGGGGGGGGGGGGGGGGGGGGGGGGGGGGGGGGGGGGGGGTGAAGGTTTAGAGTTTGGCACATGCAAATTTACTTGGAACGGCAGGTAAATACCACATATAGGTAGGTATGGTGGACTCATATGGAACAACTTTGGGGTTTATGGAAGTGGATGCACAAGCAGTATTCCCGCTTAGTACAGGTGAAGGCTAGAAAAAGACTGGGGAGCGACCAACTAGAGAGCGACAATAGTCATAAACATGCATTGAGAGTAACAAACATTGAGTGCAAGCATGAGTAGGATATAAATCACCATGAACATAAATATCGTGGAGGCTATGTTGATTTTGTTTCAACTACATGCGTGAACATGTGCCAAGTCAAGCCACTCGAATCATTCAAAGGAGGATACCATCCTATCATACTACATCACAACCATTTTAATTTCCATGTTGACACGCAAGGTAAACCATTATAAACTCCTAGCTAATTAAGCATGGCATGAGTAACTATAATCTCTAATTGTCATTGCAAACATGTTTCATTCATAATAGGCTAAATCAGGAACGATGAACTAATCATATTTACAAAGACAAGATAGGTCGAGTTCATACCAACTTTTCCTCATCTCAATCATTTCATCATATATCGTCATTATTGCCTTTCACTTGCACGACCGAACGGTGTGGATAATAATAATAGTGCATGTGCATTGAACTAAGCTGGAATCTGCAAACATTTATTCAAAGGAGAAGACAAGGTAATATGGGCTCTTTGTTAGATCAACAATAATGCATATGAGAGCCACTCAACATTTTCATCGTGGTCTTCTCCTCTCGACCCCCAAAGAAAAGAAAAGAATTTCAAAGAACCACACTGAAATGTTTTTGGAGTTTTTGTTTTTCTGAAGAAAGTGAAACAAGAACGAGAAAAACTATTTACAGGGAAAGCTCCCAACAAGCAAAAGAAGAACGAGAAATCTTTTTGGGTTTTCTTTTAATACTACTACTAAGCATGCGTAGAAAGGAAATAAACTACAACTAAATTTTTTTTTTGGTTTTTCTCAAGGTTTTTCAAATACACAAGAAGAAAGCGAGAAAAAGAAATAAACTAACATGGATAATACAATGAAAAAGTATGAACACCGACAGGGGGGGGGGGGGGGGGGGGGGGGGGGGGGGGGGGGGGGGGGGGGGGGGGGGGGGGGGGGGGGGGGGGGGGGGGGGGGGGGGGGGGGGGGGGGGGGGGGGGGGGGGGGGGGGGGGGGGGGGGGGGGGGGGGGGGGGGGGGGGGGGGGGGGGGGGGGGGGGGGGGGGGGGGGGGGGGGGGGGGGGGGGGGGGGGGGGGGGGGGGGGGGGGGGGGGGGGGGGGGGGGGGGGGGGGGGGGGGGGGGGGGGGGGGGGGGGGGGGGGGGGGGGGGGGGGGGGGGGGGGGGGGGGGGGGGGGGGGGGGGGGGGGGGGGGGGGGGGGGGGGGGGGGGGGGGGGGGGGGGGGGGGGGGGGGGGGGGGGGGGGGGGGGGGGGGGGGGGGGGGGGGGGGGGGGGGGGGGGGGGGGGGGGGGGGGGGGGGGGGGGGGGGGGGGGGGGGGGGGGGGGGGGGGGGGGGGGGGGGGGGGGGGGGGGGGGGGGGGGGGGGGGGGGGGGGGGGGGGGGGGGGGGGGGGGGGGGGGGGGGGGGGGGGGGGGGGGGGGGGGGGGGGGGGGGGGGGGGGGGGGGGGGGGGGGGGGGGGGGGGGGGGGGGGGGGGGGGGGGGGGGGGGGGGGGGGGGGGGGGGGGGGGGGGGGGGGGGGGGGGGGGGGGGGGGGGGGGGGGGGGGGGGGGGGGGGGGGGGGGGGGGGGGGGGGGGGGGGGGGGGGGGGGGGGGGGGGGGGGGGGGGGGGGGGGGGGGGGGGGGGGGGGGGGGGGGGGGGGGGGGGGGGGGGGGGGGGGGGGGGGGGGGGGGGGGGGGGGGGGGGGGGGGGGGGGGGGGGGGGGGGGGGGGGGGGGGGGGGGGGGGGGGGGGGGGGGGGGGGGGGGGGGGGGGGGGGGGGGGGGGGGGGGGGGGGGGGGGGGGGGGGGGGGGGGGGGGGGGGGGGGGGGGGGGGGGGGGGGGGGGGGGGGGGGGGGGGGGGGGGGGGGGGGGGGGGGGGGGGGGGGGGGGGGGGGGGGGGGGGGGGGGGGGGGGGGGGGGGGGGGGGGGGGGGGGGGGGGGGGGGGGGGGGGGGGGGGGGGGGGGGGGGGGGGGGGGGGGGGGGGGGGGGGGGGGGGGGGGGGGGGGGGGGGGGGGGGGGGGGGGGGGGGGGGGGGGGGGGGGGGGGGGGGGGGGGGGGGGGGGGGGGGGGGGGGGGGGGGGGGGGGGGGGGGGGGGGGGGGGGGGGGGGGGGGGGGGGGGGGGGGGGGGGGGGGGGGGGGGGGGGGGGGGGGGGGGGGGGGGGGGGGGGGGGGGGGGGGGGGGGGGGGGGGGGGGGGGGGGGGGGGGGGGGGGGGGGGGGGGGGGGGGGGGGGGGGGGGGGGGGGGGGGGGGGGGGGGGGGGGGGGGGGGGGGGGGGGGGGGGGGGGGGGGGGGGGGGGGGGGGGGGGGGGGGGGGGGGGGGGGGGGGGGGGGGGGGGGGGGGGGGGGGGGGGGGGGGGGGGGGGGGGGGGGGGGGGGGGGGGGGGGGGGGGGGGGGGGGGGGGGGGGGGGGGGGGGGGGGGGGGGGTAATGTGTGTGTGTGTGTGTGTGTGTGTGTAACAATATGCATGCATATGAGAGTGGAGGGGAGAGGGCCTAATAATTGAGCATGTGTTTTTGTCTTTAAGAGATAGAGGCGTGGGCTGGAGCATGCATCTATGGCGAGCAGAGAGAGCGAGACACAACAATTGTGCAAAAGAGATCAACCTATAGATGCATGTATAGGGAGACAGATATAGTGTGCGTGATAGGAAGCAAGAGTGCATGGGAGAAAGAAAGGTTGATGGAGAAACTTCAGATAGATAGAGAGATAAAGATGCTAGCTAGAGGGACATCGGCTAGTTTGTGTGTTAGAGATGACCGCCTAGTGTTTCAGAGGGATGAAGTTATGTGTGTGTGAGAGAAAGATAAAAAGAGGGCGCATGACTGCATGTAGAGAGAAACATATATAGTGTGTGTGAGAGAAATATAAAGATGCTAGCTAGAGGGAGATCGGGTAGCTAGTGTGTGTGTTAGAGATAAGAGTCGAGGTTATTCTAAGGCTGAGTTATGTGTACATCCCCAATAATAAGAATATCCTATTTCTTATTGACAGTAGGAATAGGAAATTCAAAGCTTCCAATAGTAATCTTTGAAATTTTTTCAATACAATTGATACTGTGGACTTGAGGTTGTTTCCTCGGAAAGTGTATTGTATGCTCATTACCATTAACATGAAAAGTGACATTGCCTTTGTTGCAATCAGCAACAGCCCCTGCAGTATTCACAAAGGGTCTACCAAGGATAATCGACATACTATAATACTCGGGAATATCAAGAATAAAAAAGTCCGTTAAGATAGTAATGTTTGCAACCACAACACGCACATCCTCACAAATACCGACAGGTATAACGGTTGATTTATTGGCCATTTGCAAAGATATTTCAGTAGGTGTCAACTTATTCAATTCAAGTCTACGATATAAAGAGAGGCATAACACTACCACCGGCTCCAAGATCACATAAAGCAGTTTTAACATAGTTTCTTTTAATGGAGCATGGTATAGTTGGTACTCCTGGATCTCCTAGTTTCTTTGGTATTCCACCCTTAAAAGTATAATTAGCAAGCATGGTGGAAATTTTAGCTTCCGGCGTCTTTCTTTTATTTGTAACAATATCTTTCATGTACTTCGCATAAGGATTCATTTTAAGCATATCAGTCAAACGCATACGCAAAAAGATAGTTCTAACCATTTCAGCAAAGCGCTCAAAATACTCATCATCCTTTTTCGTGGATGGTTTAGGAGGAAAAGGCATGGGTTTCTGAACCCATGGTTCTCTTTCTTTACCGTGCTTCCTACTAATGAAGTCTCTTTTATCATAATGTTGATTCTTTGATTGTGGGTTATCAAGATCAACAGCAGGTTCTACCTCTACATCATTATTATTGCTAGGTTGAGCATCAACATGAACATTATCATTAACATTATCACTAGGTTCATGTTCATCACCAGATTGTGTTTTAGCATCAGAAATAGAAATATCATTGGGATTCTTTGGTGTGTCAACAACAGGTTCACTAGAAGCATGCAAAGTCCTATCATTTTCTTTTTCTTCTTTTTAGAAGGAGTAGGTGCATCAACATTAGTTCTCTGAGAATATTGCTCAATTCTCTTAGGGTGTCCCTCAGGATACAAAGGTTCCTGAGTAATTCTACCACCTCTAGTCACAACTCTAACAGTATTATCATTTTTCTTATCATTTAATTCA
>JAAAWM010009958.1:0-31517 GCA_036873465.1 Thinopyrum obtusiflorum
CTCACGAGGATGATCGGGCCAAAGAAGCGCGAGCGCCATCACTGCCCGTGTCCATGGAGAGGGGTGTGGCCATCGTAGGCGATCTGGTCCCGAGCAGCGCCGCCTCGTCCTCCTTCCTCCTCTTCGCCGCGGGCGTCGGCCTAATTGCACAACGGAGAAGCGTCAAGGGTAAGCAGCAGAAGCAAGAACAGAACAGGACAAGAACACTTACTGGTCTACCGTGGCATAGTCCCTCCGCTTCGTAAGCTTGAAGCCTGAGAGCCTCGTAGCCTGAGGCACAGGCGCGCGGGCTCCAAGAGCGGAAGAGGGGGCAGCGGACGGGCCAGTAGCAGCTCCAGGCGGAGTCAGAGCAGGAGCGTCATCTCGGGAGATCAACGCCGACCTGCCCCCCGTCGGAACCACGGACGGCTCCTTCCTCTCCGGGAGGACATCGGCCTCGTCGTCGTCATCAGGCAAGGTGCAGAGGATGTCGGCCTTGCTCAAGGGGGAGGTCTCCCCCATCCCTTCGGGGGTCGCCTCCGAGTCACGCTCCTCACCCTCCTCCTCTTCCCCCTCCTTGCGGGAATCACCAGAAGACACATCCACCGGTGCCGTCGTCACCGGGACCCCAGGGGGCGCCAGCAGCACCAGGCCACGCCCGTCAAAGGTGGGCATGGCGGCCACGACCTGCGCCCCGTCCTTGCAGAGGAACAAGGGAACGAGGGCACTCGGCGGATACTCTTGGTCGTCCCCGACCAAGAGACGGAGAGCCACCGCCAGCTCTTCGTCAAACAAGGCCTCCGGACTCAGGCGAAGCTTGTCTCCTTCGCCCCCATGCGTCCACAAGGGGCACGAGCGTGCTTGGAGCAGAGCCACCCGCAGCATCAGGAATTCCCTCAGGAGCATGGCCCCCGACAACTTCACCGCCTTCGCGTTGCCCGGCTTCAGGTCGGCGGTCATCTTCTCCAGCACTGACTTTGCCCGGTCATCAGTAAGTTTCACGCGGGACCACCCCTCGTTAGACTGGGGCATCTCCATCGGCAGCTTCCTCCGTGGGTGGACACACTTGGCATCCATCATGACCCACTTGCTCCTGAAGCCATTGGCCTTCTTCCCAGCCTCTGAGATCGCGTTGGCCTTGCCGGCCGCGACGAAGTTGGCGCACCCTGAGGTGTGGCCGTCGTTGATTCGGAGGAAGAAGAAGTGGCGCAGCAGTGCCACAGACGGCATCACCCTGACATACGCCTCACAGTAGAAGGCGAAGATTGACAAGAGAAGAATGGAGTTGGGATGGAGATGGAGGGCCTGCAACCTGTAATGACGGAGGATGGCGTAGAAGAAGTCAGAGAAGGGGGGAATCAGGCCCGCGACAACGCTGCTCATGAAGAAGGGGTAGAAGGTGCTCTTCGAAGCCTCCGGCTTGGCGGAGCCAGCCCGGAGCTCGGTCTTCCCCCTCTCGTTGCTCTCCCCCATCGTCAGCAGGCGCGTGGCGGCGAGGTTCTTCTCCGAGACATTGGGCGCGTCTAGAGCCGGCTCGTACCAGGCAGGCGGCAAAACGGCCTTGGCCTTTCGGGACGCCATTGGTCGGAAGCTCGAAAGGAGGTTGAAGTGGATCTGGAGATTTCGGAAGAAAGGAGCAAGAAAGGGGATCTGGAGCAAGACGAAGGAAAGCAATGAAGGCAAGCATTGCCCGCGCCAGCCTTTTGTCAGACGGGCAGTTGCCGAGGCAGCGTGGGGAAGCGGAGATGCCCATTCCAATCAATCACCACGCGTCGAGCAGGGCCGCAGGCTGTTGGGGCCCGCGGCGCTCCGCACTTGCCCTTTGGCTTCGCCTCGAAGCCAAGTCCGAGGGTGCCTTGGGCCCGGGGGCTACTGTCGGTGTCCTGGGAACGGGGGTCCCCAGACTTGCCACCCTGCGGTCCACAGCGTGGCTCCACCAGCGGCCCTGTACGGCCAATCTTCACCAGCAAACACTCAAGACCCTCGCGAGGGGACAAGCCTCGCGAGGCGGATGACGCAAGACCTCCTTAGGGGCTGCCTCACCAGGCTGGCTCGCGAGGGGCGGAGAGATCAAGGCAAGGGACACCTCGCGGGGGGGGGGGGGGGGGGGGGGGGGGGGGGGGGGGGGGGGGGGGGGGGGGGGGGGGGGGGGGGGGGGGGGGGGGGGGGGGGGGGGGGGGGGGGGGGGGGGGGGGGGGGGGGGGGGGGGGGGGGGGGGGGGGGGGGGGGGGGGGGGGGGGGGGGGGGGGGGGGGGGGGGGGGGGGGGGGGGGGGGGGGGGGGGGGGGGGGGGGGGGGGGGGGGGGGGGGGGGGGGGGGGGGGGGGGGGGGGGGGGGGGGGGGGGGGGGGGGGGGGGGGGGGGGGGGGGGGGGGGGGGGGGGGGGGGGGGGGGGGGGGGGGGGGGGGGGGGGGGGGGGGGGGGGGGGGGGGGGGGGGGGGGGGGGGGGGGGGGGGGGGGGGGGGGGGGGGGGGGGGGGGGGGGGGGGGGGGGGGGGGGGGGGGGGGGGGGGGGGGGGGGGGGGGGGGGGGGGGGGGGGGGGGGGGGGGGGGGGGGGGGGGGGGGGGGGGGGGGGGGGGGGGGGGGGGGGGGGGGGGGGGGGGGGGGGGGGGGGGGGGGGGGGGGGGGGGGGGGGGGGGGGGGGGGGGGGGGGGGGGGGGGGGGGGGGGGGGGGGGGGGGGGGGGGGGGGGGGGGGGGGGGGGGGGGGGGGGGGGGGGGGGGGGGGGGGGGGGGGGGGGGGGGGGGGGGGGGGGGGGGGGGGGGGGGGGGGGGGGGGGGGGGGGGGGGGGGGGGGGGGGGGGGGGGGGGGGGGGGGGGGGGGGGGGGGGGGGGGGGGGGGGGGGGGGGGGGGGGGGGGGGGGGGGGGGGGGGGGGGGGGGGGGGGGGGGGGGGGGGGGGGGGGGGGGGGGGGGGGGGGGGGGGGGGGGGGGGGGGGGGGGGGGGGGGGGGGGGGGGGGGGGGGGGGGGGGGGGGGGGGGGGGGGGGGGGGGGGGGGGGGGGGGGGGGGGGGGGGGGGGGGGGGGGGGGGGGGGGGGGGGGGGGGGGGGGGGGGGGGGGGGGGGGGGGGGGGGGGGGGGGGGGGGGGGGGGGGGGGGGGGGGGGGGGGGGGGGGGGGGGGGGGGGGGGGGGGGGGGGGGGGGGGGGGGGGGGGGGGGGGGGGGGGGGGGGGGGGGGGGGGGGGGGGGGGGGGGGGATGTTTGAGTAGATCCGTTTTGTCCTATGGGTTAATTGATGATCATGATTGGTTTGAGTTGCATGTTTTATTATTGGTGCTATCCTATGGTGCTCTCCGTGTCGCGCAAGCATGAGGGATTCCCGCTATAGGGTGTTGCAATACGTTCATGATTCACTTATAGTGGGTTGCTTGAGTGACAGAAGCATAAACCCGAGTAAGGGGGTTGTTGCGTATGGGATAAAGAGGACTTGATGCTTTAATGCTATGGTTGGGTTTTACCTTAATGATCTTTAGTAGTTGCGGATGCTTGCTAGAGTTCCAATCATAAGTGCATATGATCCAAGAAGAGAAAGTATGTTAGCTTATGCCTCTCCCTCAAATAAATTGCAATAATGATTACCGGTCTAGTTATCGATTGCCTAGGGACAAATAACTTTCTCGTGACAAAAAGCTCTCTACTAAAACTAACTTAGTTATTTCTTTATCTAAACAGCCCCTAGTTTTTATTTACGCGCTCTTTATTATCTTGCAAACCTATCCAACAATGCCTACAAAGTACTTCTAGTTTCATACTTGTTCTAGGTAAAGCGAAAGTTAAGCGTGCGTAGAGTTGTATCGGTGGTCGATAGAACTTGAGGGAATATTTGTTCTACCTTTAGCTCCTTGTTGGGTTCGACACTCTTACTTATTGAAAGAGGCTACAATTGATCCCCTATACTTGTGGATTATCAAGACCTTTTTCTGGCGCCATTGCCGTGGAGTTATAGCATGGGGTGAATATTCTCGTGTGTGCTTGTTTGCTTTATCACTAAGTAATTTTTATTTGCTGTTCTAAGTTGTTCTCTATCTTTAGTTATGGATACGGAACACGAAATACCAAAAAAAATTAGGTTTACTTGCTACTGATGGAGATGGGGAACCTCCTAAAACCCTCGATACTCATTATGTCAAAGAAATTATGTACTACTTTGATAATCCTGAGAAAACCCCATTCAACTTTATAATGGGAGTAACGTTGGATCAACGTGAATACTTTAGGGATTATCGCTTGACTCAAAAAGGGAAACTATTATGGGATCAAATTTATATGTTGCATTGGTATGCTCGGCAACTATGCTTGAGATATGATTATACTTGTTGCTCTAGGATGAAGGCTCCACACCTTCCCTTTTCATGTGAATTTAATGATGATGAAACCTTGGCTTCTTATGCTAATGGTATATGTGATTATTATGATGTGGAACAAATAGAAGATTTTGTTGCTTTTATGGGTGCTTATGGAATTGAATCTTTGTTTAAAGAGTTTGAAGATTTTGATGATTCAGTTTATAGACCTGAAAATTTAGCTATCCTTAAATATTGCTATGAGAATTATGAATTCAATTCTGATATTGATGATTTTATTGAGAGAGTCTCCGCTGTCCAAGAAGAGACTAATATTTTGCAGGAGTCTATGGAAGAAGAAATTAATGACATTATGAGCTCATTGGATGAAAAAGATGAGGAGGAGAGTGAAGAACAAAAGGAGGAAGAGCGGATTGATCACCCATGCCCACCTTCTAATGAGAGTAATTCTTGAACTCATACATTGTTTAATTTCCCTTCGTGCTTACCGAAGGATGAATGCTATGATAATTGCTATGATCTCGTTGACTCATTTGAAATATCCCTTTTGATGAACTTGATGCTTGCTATGCTTGTGGCCAAGATGCCAATATGAATTATGCTTATGGAGATGAACTTGCTATAGTTCCTTATGTTAAACATGAAATTGTTGCTATTGCACCCACGCCTGATAGTCCTATTATCTTTTTGAATTCTCCCGACTACACTATATCGGAGAAGTTTGCCCTTATTAAGGATTATATTGATGGGTTGCGTTTTACTACTACACATGATGATTTTGATGAATATAATATGCATGTGCTTGCTTCTCCTACTTGCAATTATTATGAGAGAGGAACTATATCTCCACCTCTCTATGTTTCCAATATGATAAAATTGCAAGAAACTGCTTATACTATGCATTGGCCTTTACTATGTGTGCATGAATTATTCTTTTATAACATGCCGATGCATAGGAAGACAGTTAGACTTCGTTGTTGCATGATATATGTTACTTTGTGCTCACTACTAAATCACAAATTATTGTTAATTAAAATTTGCTTTGATATACATTGGGATCCGGGTGGATCCATTACTTGAGCACTATATGCCTAGCTTAATGGCTTTAAAGAAAGTGCTGCCAGGGAGACAACCCGGAAGTTTTAGAGAGTCATTTATTTCTGTTGAGTGCTTTTATATAGTTTAAAAACAAAAATAAATAAAGAGGGGAACCCAAAACTTTTCAAAAAGGAAAGTGAAAGTGAGAGACACAAGCATTGTTGCAGTGGGGGAGCTCCTTGAACTTTGTTCATGCTCACGGAGGGGACAAGCCTCGCGAGGCGGATGACGCAAGACCTCCTTAGGGGCTGCCTCACCAGGCTGGCTCGCGAGGGGCGGAGAGATCAAGGCAAGGGACACCTCGCGAGGTTCCTGTGATGCAAGCCATGATGACTGGAGCCAGGCGGGCGCCAGGTGGGCACCAGCGCGCGCAGTGTCCTCATTTCCTCTTTGGCGCTAAAGAGAGCCGAGGAGTCCCGAGGCATCAGGCAAAGGTTTTCATATTGGTCAAATGAGACCAAGACCAGCAGGACGGCAGGACGGAGGTCACCGTGGAGCCCAAGACGGCGTCACCACCAGAGCCTTTGGCAGGCGAAGACCACCTTTAGTCAGGATAACTTGTACTAGTTGTCTCCCTTCGAATTTGGCCATTGTTGGATCCCTTCCTGCTCAATATTTGGGGAGAGGACCAGGGCCTCTATAAATAGGACTAGCCACCGCCATAGAAGGGGACGGATCATCCAGATCACCCTCAACCACACAAGTTCACCAAGCACAAAAGCACCTCTCCTCAGGAGGCTGTTCTTCCCTTGTAACTGTTCATCCTCAGCCCAAGAGGCAATCCACCACACTGGAGTAGGGTATTACACCACATCGGTGGCCCGAACCAGTATAAACTCTTGTGTCTCTCTTTCTGTGGGTTCGACGCGCTAAGCTTTGAGATCGCGGTGAGGGAGAGGGCGTGATTAGGTAGGGAGAGATCTTCATGCGCACCCCAGTGTTTGAACCTCAAGGGTTTTGCCGGAACCTGAAATCCGACAGCTGATACGTCTCTGTCGTGTCTACAATTTTTGATTGTTCCATGCCAATATTATACAACTTTCATATTCTTTTGGCAACTTTTTATACTATTTTTGGGACTAACATATTGATCCAGTGCCCAGTGCCAGTTCCTGTTTGTTGCATGTTTTTTGTTTCGCAGAAAATCCATATCAAACGGAGTCCAAACGGGATAAAAACTGACGGAGATTTTTTTTGGAATATATGTGAATTTTGGGAAGTGGAATCAACGCGAGACGATGCCCGAGGGGGCCACGAGGCAGGGGGCGCACCCCAGGGGGGCAGGTGCGCCCCTGACCCTCGTGGACACCCCGTAAGGCGGTTGATACCCTTCTTTCGCCGCAAGGAAGCTAATATCCGGATAAAAATCATGTTCAAATTTCAATCCAATCGGAGTTACGGATCTCCGGGAATATAAGAAACGGTGAAAGGCCAGATCTGGGAACACAGAAACAGAGAGAGACAGAGAGACAGATCCAATCTCGGAGGGGCTCTCGCCCCTCCCATGCCATGGAGACCAAGTACCAGAGGGGAAACCCTTCTCCCATCTAGGGAGAAGGTCAAGGAAGAAGAAGAAGAATGGGGGCCCTCTCCCCCTCGGGGGGGGGGGGGGGGGGGGGGGGGGGGGGGGGGGGGGGGGGGGGGGGGGGGGGGGGGGGGGGGGGGGGGGGGGGGGGGGGGGGGGGGGGGGGGGGGGGGGGGGGGGGGGGGGGGGGGGGGGGGGGGGGGGGGGGGGGGGGGGGGGGGGGGGGGGGGGGGGGGGGGGGGGGGGGGGGGGGGGGGGGGGGGGGGGGGGGGGGGGGGGGGGGGGGGGGGGGGGGGGGGGGGGGGGGGGGGGGGGGGGGGGGGGGGGGGGGGGGGGGGGGGGGGGGGGGGGGGGGGGGGGGGGGGGGGGGGGGGGGGGGGGGGGGGGGGGGGGGGGGGGGGGGGGGGGGGGGGGGGGGGGGGGGGGGGGGGGGGGGGGGGGGGGGGGGGGGGGGGGGGGGGGGGGGGGGGGGGGGGGGGGGGGGGGGGGGGGGGGGGGGGGGGGGGGGGGGGGGGGGGGGGGGGGGGGGGGGGGGGGGGGGGGGGGGGGGGGGGGGGGGGGGGGGGGGGGGGGGGGGGGGGGGGGGGGGGGGGGGGGGGGGGGGGGGGGGGGGGGGGGGGGGGGGGGGGGGGGGGGGGGGGGGGGGGGGGGGGGGGGGGGGGGGGGGGGGGGGGGGGGGGGGGGGGGGGGGCATCTCTTCTCACCTGAATCCTCATCAAGCCATGGGATCATCGAACAATCAAGCGAGCCTGGAAGTACAAGAAGAACTCCCACCGAGGAGGCCCCTACACAGGTTACATCGTAACAATTTTCGCAATTTAATTCACAATTATGGGTTCGAGAACACTCCTCGCAGGCACATTCTGTCCATCTGGGACATATCTCAGCCAAGAGAAAACAGCGCAGGAACAAAATCATGGGGCCCGGAGAATAAACATATAATGGCTGAGGTGAAGAAAAATAGTGAATTAATTCATCAAGCCCTTCGGGAGATTCAAGGTTTGAAGGATCTACTCATGGTTATATTAGAGAATACTACTTCATCACCAACATCATCTTCTTCACCACCAAAGGAGAATTGAGTATCGGGTATGGGCACTCCCCTTGGCTTCCGCCAAGCTTGGGGGAGGTGCCCCGGTATCGTATCATCCCACTATCTTTTTGCTCTTACTTATTTTAGTTCGATCCTTTGCTTTAGATGAATAAAAGTTTAGTTCAATCCTTTCTTCCTTGAGAATTTGCTTAGTGATCAATAAAGTTTAGTTTGAGTTTTTGCTTTCTTTACTTTCATGTAGCAATTAAAGAAAAGAAATAAGAAAGAAAAAGAGAAAGGAAATAAATAAAAGGAAAGAAATAATGAAAAGATCATATACTAATCCTATGGTAGGTGATGACACCACATAAGGAAAAGTATAAGTAGAAAATTTTATTAGAGATGGACAAACATAGCATTAGTCAATGATGCAACTCATGAAAGAATTAATAAGGGAAGAGAAGATTCACATATCACTACTGCAGGATGCTGCTAACGCGACACTACAATCAGAGACCCTTCGACGAAACTGTGTGCGATGCATTAATCGCAAATGGTGGTGTAAAAAAACTGTCAAAAAAAGGTGCAAAACGTTTGCGATGGACCATGCATCAAACACGGTTCAGATTATAGTTGCGTGTGCGATTTAGAGCACACGGTTAACCCGTTCGAACTGTTTGCGATGAGGCAGAACAACAAAAACGAGCAGCCATATCAATGTGTGTGCGATATATGGCATACAGTTCGCTCCGATGAGCTATTTGCTATTAGGGAGTGCAACAGAAACGGTTAGCCAGATCAAGGTGTGTGTGATATAGGGCATACGGTTCACTCGGACGAACTGTTTTCGATTAGCGAACACAACAGAAACGGTTCAACTTAACAAGATGTGTGTGATGCGTGGCAAACAGCTGACTCGGATGAACTGTTTGCGATAAGAAATTACAACACAGACAGTTAATACAGTTAGTTCGTGTGCGATTCTGTGTGTACAGAAAACTTTGAAAAATGCAAATTAGTTGCTTGCGGTGGCTAGGAGTATCGCACACGATGTGTCTGCGAGTACTCGTGTGCGATGATTAGTAAGTTACACATACGTTTCCTTATGTTAACACTTGTGTGATAAATAACACGTGGCACCGGATACAGTATTCAGGTTGTGTGTGTGCTCCACTTAGTCTTCCCGCGCTCCAACGAATGCTTCCCGTGCTCCACATGGGTGAATTGTAAAATCCACGCCTCTTCCCTCACCGGTTTCCCGCCACCAACTAACGGCTTGCTGCATATAACCGAGGCGGCAACGTGCCACCGCGACACTCTGCGCAGATCTAGTCCTCACCCATCTACCATTAGTTATTCCAAGCATGCCAGGCAATGACCAAAGCTTCAACGTCGATGCCTACCTGCGTTACATCTTTGGCGAGGAGAACGAGCCGGAGCAGGTCGGTGAGAAAGAGCTTCATCGGCCGGTGCAGGCGCCATGACCCATCGGCAGCGATATCGGTGTGACAGTCCTTGGGAGCACAATCGACATATTGCAGAGGAGGTGTGATGAGCTGTTTGCCGTCCACCGTGCAAAAGATCCAGAGCTGCTCGGCGGCATGATCGATGACCAACCCGAAGAGCCGCCATCACCAGTGCTCAACGAGAGCCTGATGCCCCGCAAGGAATGGGCAGAGGACCTCTGCGATTCATTCAAGACACAGGCAGCCTGCGGCTTCATCATTGCCTGCGGCGGCCGTGTCAACCTCGATCCCGATGATGTGGTGGCCAGGCTCGAGCTCATCCTTGGAGGAGTTGACGTCCCCGACGAAGTAGAACATCGCCAACGTGATATCTTGAGGATGCAGGTGATGGACGGAATTTGCTACCAGGCCAGAGACATGGAAATGGAGCGGTTCCGCGGAGTTGTCATGCGCGTGATTGCACGCTGTCAAGCTCTTTTGGAAGAGGCCCAGCAGCCCCAAGAGCCTCCCAGCGCCAGCAGCTCCATAGGCGGAGGCGGGTCGGGACACTTGGAGTGAACGACTGCAAGGGTGCTATGCAGATCATGGAGTCCGAGAAGACCATCGTCGGAAGGCCGCCAGCTCAGCCTTTTAGCTTATATTTTATTATAATTGTATGCATATGTAGGTCGTGAGTGTTCTGGGCCTTGCCGCATGTGGCATTTTAAACTATCCTGAATATGTAAGACAATTATTAAGAATTATTAACCATTGCCATTGTAAATTTGCCTCAACGGTGAGTAGAGCGTGCGCAGGGACGCCAGAGCGGAGCGTGCCGCGGCCGTCTCAACGGCAAGCAACCACGTCGTCAACCTTCTGCCATCAATAAATTTTGACCTTATTTCTTGTCACATTGCAGATTACAACGCAATAAGTAATTGCAAATCTGTTCACACCTATCAAACTAATATGTGTTCACACTTAGCACCGGGCTATAAAAATTACCCACTCAAAAATTACTTCATAGTTCCTCTCCTCATCACCCACAAAACTGGTCTTTCCTATCAAGTCGTTCCACCATGACCGGTAGGAGGAGTTTAGGGTGGACATATAACCAGGCAGCAAAGACCAAGTCCGCGGAAGAACTAGAGAGGTCCCGCCGCGAAGCCGCAGCCGCAGCAGAGATGTCCCGGCGTGCCGCGGAGCCCTCGAACGAGCTCTCACGGGCACGCGAGGGCTCTCACAAGTGCATTCGCAGTGTTGGCCATCGCGACGAGCCAGCGTTCCTAAAGTCCTTCACCGGTGACGACGACATTCTTGCTGGCGTCACTACGCAGCAGGAGCTGGTCGACGACTTGATGAAGCTGCTCAAGATCAGCGATGCCTCGGTTGACAAGGCGACCGGCCTCATCGAGCAACTCATGGGTGACAATGTGAAGCTCCTCAAGTTGGTCGCGGAGAAGGAGGAGGAGGCCGCCGGCTGGAAGATGCTGCATGAGCAAAGCAGTGCCTCGGAGATGACATTGAAAGCGGTCGTCGAGGAACTGATGGGTGGCTTGAGGAAGCTCCGGATCGAGCGCGAGCAGGAAGTGGAGGAATCCATGGCTGCTTTCAAGCAAAGTCGTGAGGAATTGAAGAAGGATCTGAAGGATTTCATCGCCCGGCGATCCATCGACGAGTAGAGACAGTAGCGACCCAGATCGTTGTCTGCAATTTCCTTCTTCTCTTGCCCCCGTGTCTTCCGGGCTTTGCCGCATGTGGCATTTTAAATTATCCGGAATATGTAAGACAATTATTATCTGCGCCATTGTAAATTTGACGTCGTATTATCCGTTGCCACTTTATTTGTGGTCGTATTATCCATTGCCCTATGTGGCAATTTAAATTAGGGCGGAATACGAGTTAAAAACACGAACAAAGCAAATGCTGCCATGGGATCACAAGCAAACACCCTCCGTCCAGGTGCTTTAATTAACCCATTAATGGAGAAGTTGTGAGCGAGGCGGGCGGCGGCTAGTGCATGGAGGTCAAAGAGCTCGCTTCCCGGTGAGCATGGGCGGCCTTGCTGCTCGCACGTGTCCCGTCGATCCTTTGAGGTGGGCAGGATGCACGCGTCCCATCGAGCCTGCGCGGTGGACTGCTCACACGCGTCCCGTCAAGCCTGCACGGCGGACTTCTCGCGCTCATCCCATCTAATCAAACAGCTGCACGCACGCCATCGAGTATGGTTAAATTTCGACACGGTTAATATAATACAACCGTTTGCGATATTAACATGTGAGCTTTTTGTTTCAAAAAGGACTTCGTTGGCTACTAATGTGTGCGCCTCTTCTCAAACTGGATGATTTTTTACCACGGCATCTATGTGCCATGTCATGAAACCATGCCAAGTTTCATGTTTTTTGGGTGAGTTTTTGATTTACTGGGATTTAAAAACCAAGATTCTCAATGTTTCAGGACGACGACAAGTTTGTAATTCATTCCCATTCCTTAAATGAGACCTAAACATGCACCCAATGACACATTTATGATTTCCCACCCATTTTGCTTCACTGGAGCATGTGCTTGTAGTTAAATTTGAATTATGGACTACATTAAATGCGTAGAAAACTTAGTAATTAGTAATATATATACAATGGCCAAACGAACTCTGAACAGTTTCAGATTTCAGCCCGACACTCCTGTTATTTTATGTTACCTATAGAAAACAAAGTTCAAGGTGAGAAGAGGCAGAGATTATCGTTTCACCCACAAGAGGGGCATGTTTCCCTACCGGAACCACGAGGGTTGCGACAGGCTCCGGTTTGTAAGAGGCTTGTAATATAGCTTCGCCCAAATTGGACAATTATATGTACCATGTAGTGACACCATGCCAAGTTCATGATTTCTTGGTGAGTTTTGGATTTACAGAGATTTAAAAACCGAGATTCGCAATGTTTGTGGCCAAGCCAGGACGGCGAGATGGTTGAATTCATTCCCATTCATTCCATGGGACCTAAACATGCACCCCAAGGAAACATGTACATTTTTTCTAGCCATTTTGGTGCACTGGAGCATGTATTTGTAGTTCGGATTTGAATTATGGACATTAAACGCCTAGAAAACTCAATTAATGAATAAAAAAGGACGAACGACCCTGAATAATTTCAAAGTTCAGCGCGGATCTCCCGTTGTTCTGTGTCGCGTGTAGAAGAAAATAAGAGGCTAGAAGAGGGAGTGATTATCGTTTGGCCCACAAGGGGACATGTTTCCCTATCAAAACCACGAGGGTTCTTGCGACAGGCTCTGGTTTGTAAGAGGTTTGTAATAAAGCTTGGCCCAAATTGGCAATGTTTTTACCACGACATATATGTGCCATGACATGACACCATACCACCTTTGATGACTTTCTGGTGAGTTTTGGATTTATGGGGACTTAAAAACCGAGATTCAAAATGTTTGAGGATGAGCCAGGACACCGGTATGGTTGTAATTCATTCCCATTCCTGGCATGGGACCTAAACATGCACCCAAGGACACATGTATAATTTTTCTAGCCATTTTGGTGAACTGGAGCATGTATTTGTAGTTCAGATTTGAATTATGGACATTAAATGCCTAGGAAACTCAATTAGTGTATAAAAAGGCCAAACGAATCATGAATAAGTTTAAATTTCAGCACGAATATCATGTCATTCGATGTTGACCGTGGAAGAAAATACAAGGCGAAAAGAGGAAGTGATTATGTTTCGCCCACAAGGGGAACACGTTTCCCTATCGGAACCACGAGGCTTCTTTGAGAGAAGCTCCGGTTTTTGTAAGAGGTTTGTAATAAAGCTTGGCCCAAATTGGACAATGTTTTTACCACGACATATATGTGCCATGACGTGACACCATGCCACCTTTGATGACTTTCTGGTGAGTTTAGGATTTACGGGGATTTAAAAACCGAGATTCCAAATGTTTGAGGACGAGCCAGGACGCGGGTATGGTTGTAATTTGTTCCCATTCCTAGCATGGGACCTCAACATGCACCCAAGGACACATGTATAAATTTTCTAGCCATTTTGGTGAACTGGAGCATGTATTTGAAGTTCAGATTTGAATTATGGACATTAAATGCCTAGGAAACTCAACTAGTGTATAAAAAGGCCAAACAAACCTTGAATAAGTTTAAATTTCAGCACGGATATCCTATCGTTCCATGTTGCCCCTAGAAGAAAATACAAGGCGAAAAGAGGCAGTGATTATGTTTTGCCCACAAGGGGGACACGTTTCCCTATCGGAACCACGAGGCTTCCTTGAGAGAAGCTCCGGTTTGTAAGAGGCTTGTAATAAAATTGCGCCACAATGGGCGAAAAAATTCCTCGACATATAAGTGCCATGTCATGACACCATGCCAGGTTTCACGATTTTCGGCTTAGTTTTGGAGTTACGGGGATTTAAAAACCGAGATTCTTCTCACGAAATGTTTTCAAATAGCACATGGTTCACTCACGAAAGTCGATATTCAATGAAAACTTCATGGAAACCATATTTTAAAGTTTCATAAAAATCTGAAAAAAATGTGGGATGTTAAGAAGGTGTTGTTTTATTGCGACACAAAATTTCAAGTTGAAAAACATTAGGAGATGTGAGCTATGAAAAAGACAAATTTAGCCCTGAATAGTGACATTACTATTCGGCACTATTCAACGTTCATTTTGTCATTTTCATAGCTCACATGTTGTAATGTGTTTCAACTTGAAATTTTGTGTGGCAATAAAACATCATCCTCTTAACATCCCGCATTTTTTTCAATTTTTTTTGAAACTTCAAAACATCTTTTTCTCGTGGTTTTCACCGGTTTCCACCGAATGTTGGTTTCCGTATGATATTCTTCCCCCTTGCTGCGCGCGCGATCTGAGTCGTGTGTTCTGATTGGCCAGAACCCAAACCCCATGGATCGTACGTGTGCACCATTGGATGCTCCCAGATCGAACGGCAACCCTGAGCCCTTTCGACAGCACATGCAGTACATGGGTAAGCACTGTGCGCTTCCGTCGTGCTAGCTCACGCTTCCTTCTCTACTAGGTTTTCAAAACAGGCTACCGTTTCTCGCCACGCCTCTCATTGGTTTCCCGCCTCTTCTCCCATCGTTTTCCCACACAATCTATCCCTTTGACCCAAAAACGAGAAGGGGGTTTGACCATGATGGTTTCCTATTGATACTAGTAAGGTACACGTGCATTGCACGCATGAGATTTGGTAACCAAATTATGAATAAATACTATAGTATAGCATGTAAGCTTTGAGTCATATATGCATGATGTAGATGTTCATTCAATTCTTATAGTTCATCTCATCCGAAATCAATTAGTTTTATAAAAAAATCTATTTTAAGATTCATGGAATTGTGCATTGTAAAGGTAAAACAAAAAGTGACAATTCATTTAGAAAAAAAGGTTTGGGCAATTAAGATATGAAGATTCTAGAGAACAAAGGAGAAGTGCTTGTGTTTTGAGGTTTGCGCATTATGCTTAAGTTCAACCATGGAGTCTTCTAGATTGTACATGTGGTAGAATCTGGTGGAATGTAGATGATATCCAACAGCCAGTAGTGCTCGGATTTGCCATATCTATACCGTTGGATTGGCTTCATCCAACGACCAACTTTCAAAGTTATTTGCACACCATATAGGTGTATAGATGTGTGTGTATATATATATATAGATGTGTCCCATGCTAGACCAAATAAAGTCTGAGCGCATGCGTGGGATGACCCCCCCCCGGGGGGGGGGGGGGGGGGGGGGGGGCCGTCGCCGCCTCGAAGTTGGGAAACTGACATCATACGTACTGAACCAGGCTTGGAGTCGGGTACGGTGCTCGGTTTGTAATGTAGTTGGTGGCCCATCGAAGTTGTGCATTTGGGATTTAAACACATCACACACCACCGTACCCATACATATTTTCGGGCCGCATGCAGTGTATACGGGGTCTTCTGATCGACCACGTCTCCCTTGTGCGGTTTTTTGTGATGACACGCATATCTGTGGGCTCCCCGAGTGTATATATATCATACCTTTGAACGATAATGAGGGGTATGTGTTGGCCATGAATGAATTCCTCCTAGTTCATGTTAGGGCCGGTCACCGTCACATGTCGCTCAACCAAAGCTCGAGCTCATGCGTTGTCAGGATTCCCTCCCACATGCTCGGATTGCTGGGTTCGACCTACATCAAACCCTGCGTATCTCGTCCTTAACTACCTTGCCTTCATGGTTGTTGTCTGTATCGAGAGGTAGGCACCACATCTAAATTTTACATTATTCTATATTGAAAACACACATCACCCCTTCCCAACGTACATCATTTTGGACCGCATGCAAGAGGTGCTGGTTTTGTGGTCCCTCTCGTGCGATTTTTATGATGGTTCAATCTATTGGCCCAAGCGGTTTATCTACAACAACAACTGTCATTTGACCAAACGATAGATTCATTGGTCCGTCTTATGGTAGGTCATGGTGACAGGCATGTATGACCAAAGTATCGATCATTACGTGCATCCGCCCCGCTGACACGAAGTGGGAGGTGGTGGGCCAAGCATCCTAGCTAGGTACGACATTATGTCATATATGGGGGGGGGGGGGGGGGGGGGGGGGGGGGGGGGGGGGGGGGGGGGGGGGGGGGGGGGGGGGGGGGGGATATCCAAGGGAGCTTTCGGGTTTGTGAGGCAGGTGCCACCAAAGTTATGCATTGTGTATTTAAAGTTTTAAACATCCCCAATATTCCTACATATATTTGGCCACTTCTAGGTGGTTCTTGACTTCTGGCCCCTCTCATCGATCTTCCACGATGCGCCCAACCATGGGCCCGTGCGATCAAAGTTGTGCATTGGAATTTTGAACATCACAGACCACCCTTTTCACTCGTATATATTTGGGCCACATGCTGGTGTGGCTGTCTTCTGACCCTCTCTAACGTTATTTTTTGCTGCAAAGACTCTGATGACGCTCAACGGACACGGGTATAATATCTTAACCGTGTGCGATACAAGTGCGCTGTGAATCACCATGCCTGCGCAAGCACGAGGAAATTAAGGTGGAGGTACTGGCTCAACCGTGTGCGATGCAAGTGCGTTGAAATCACCATGACCGCGCAAGCATGAGCAAATTAAGGTCGAAGTACTGGCTCAACCGTGTGTGATGCAAGTGCGCTAAAATCACCACGACTGCGGAAGTGTGAGCAAAGGGGTGGATGTACTGGCTCAACCGTGTGCGATGCAAGTGCGCTGAAATCACCATGACCGCGCAAGCGCAAGCAAAGGGTGGAGGTACTGGCTTAACCGTGTGCGATGCAGGTGCGTTGTAAAACCACCACCTGTGCAAGCTAAAGGCGGGTAAGTTTATTTGGAAATTAGGACGAACCGTGTGCGATAGACTAGCTAGCTAGAAATATAAAAACAAACCACACGCATATTGTTATTGGACCGTGCGTGATCTTGGGCACTCCCGCCCCGCATCAATTCCTTTAGCCAAAATTTAGTAGCCGCCATACTTCAACCGTCGCCCACACTCCTTCAGCACCAACCTTATAGTAAAATTGCAGTAGCCGAGGCATTTGAACCGTCGCCCTCCCTCGTCCACCACCATCTCCACCCACCATTACTAAAAATTTCAGTAGCCACGGCGTATCCTCAAACACCAACCACCCCTACACAGTCCCCCACCCGCCCCCTCACCCCCTCGAACCCTAGCTCGCGGCCGCCACCGGCGCCGCCGCCAACCCATGCCGGTCTGCCCGTTCCTCCTAGCTTAGATAATAAAGTTCAGGTTACCCAGCGATTCCCATACCGTCGCCCCACTCCCCTGAGTTTTTAGATGAGGCTTGCGGTGTCCCTCCCCGCCAGATCCACATCCCCTGCTCCAGAATGTCGCAGCCTAAGCTCGACCACGTATCCTGGGGAGCCCGACGAGCGTTCGGCCAAGAAGAGGTTTATCATGGCCTCTCCGGTGGACGTTGGCGAGGTGGCCGCCGTTCGCCCCGACCTGTCGATCCCGGAGCAACACGTCGCCGCAGAAGCCGGCGAAGACGTTGACTACATTGCCATGCCAAAGGCTTCATGTCAGCGGGCTAGCGTATTACTGTATCTCGGGAAAGCTGGCTACGGCATCAAGCTCATCCACAGCGACGGCTTCATGCGGGCCATTTTACAGGTTAAGTGGTCCATCCCCAACCCCTCTGGTTCAACCGCCGTCGATCTCTTCGACGGCCCTGCCACTGATCTCCTCCGCCAAGCGGTCAAGGATTTATGAGCTTTATACACCATCGAGCCCATTTTGTCATTTCTGAAGGACACGTTCTACGGCGGAGGCTTGGGATCCTCAATTGCCAAGTCAGATCTCATCGACCACGACCATGAGGAGGGCACCCACGAAGATTCTTCCAAGGTGAAACAGCCCATCTGTGACATCAGAGAGCGCATCATGGGTCTGTGCTGTTCCAACTGGAAGGATCCCGTCCATGAAATGTGAGGCAACATTCTATCAGCAAATCTTACCTTTTCTATCTTGCCAACCCGTACCCTTTGTTGTAGTAGCATTTGTCGTGCTGTGCTTTAACTGTGCCGTGTTTAATTATTTCAGTTATGCAAAAATGTATTATTCAATAGGGCTATGTGATGTTTAAGTATGAATTGTCCACTTCAGTTCCAGGAATGGCTATATTTGGTTGTTTATAGTGAGTAGATGCCTTGTTTATCTATATTTGGTTGTTAGGTTGGTTGGAGTGAGCATTTTTTCAGTTATCGAGCAGATGCCTTGTTTATATGTATTTGGTTCTTAGTTTGGTTGCAGTGAGCATTTGTCCAGTTATCAAGCAGATGCCTTGTTTATCTGTATTTGGTTGTTAGGTTGCTTTTTTAGCAATTGTCCAGTTATTAGGCAAATGCCTTGTTTATCTGTATTTGGTTGTTAGGTTGCTTTTTTTAGCATCTGTACAGTTATCAAGAAGATGCCTTGTTTATCTTTATCTACTTGTTAGGTTGGTTGCAGTGAGCATTTGTCCAGTTTTCAAGCATATGCCCTGCTTATCTGTATTTGCTTGTTAGGTTGGTTGAAGTGAGACTCAGTCCAGTTTTCAATGGCTATATTTGGTTGTTATACTGGTCATTTATGCCTTGTTTATTTCAGTCATTCATAATGTGTTGTTCATTATGTACAAGTCGGAACTATGCCGCTCGACTACATCAATACCAGATTGAACGGCTATATTTGGTTCCAGTTATTCCTGGTGTAGTTAACACATGCCCTTTATTTCAGTTTTACACATTTATCCAGTGTGATGTTTAAGCATTACCTATGTTCTATTCATTTTCAACAAATACCAGTTTGAATTGCAATATTTGATGGCTGTTAAGCCTGCTGTCGGTAACATTGCCTTCCATTTTATATCTGCTTTAATAGCATGCTGAAACCAACACATGGGGGGGGGGGGGGGGGGGGGGGGGGGGGGGGGGGGGGGGGGGGGGGGGGGGGGGGGGGGGGGGGGGGGGGGGGGGGGGGGGGGGGGGGGGGGGGGGGGGGGGGGGGGGGGGGGGGGGGGGGGGGGGGGGGGGGGGGGGGGGGGCCGGCTTGTACCCCCCCCCCCATCGTTCCATAATGTAGTGCATATAGATCCAGGCCTGGACACTTGTTAGCTTCTAATTTTGACTTGTTGCTTGTAGGTACATATGCCCTTGGCAAGGATCCATGCATCGACCCTTTTTGTGTATGGGGCAATGAGATATTCATGAACAAGCATCAAGTGAGGAAACTGATAAGGATTATTAGCAAAAAGATACGAATGGTGGCAAGCAAATTATTTGTTTATGCTCTATCCAACACAATAGTGAGCTGTAGGATGGTAACTACAAACTCTGGAGCCTTCTCTTTTTACTGCCCATAATGAGTTGTTAGACAACAATGTCTGAATATTTTTCGTTCCCAGTGGTTCCCGAAGCAGTTCACTCAAGATTACCTCGCAAAGTACATGATTGGTGGACAAGCAATGAAGGTTAAAGTATTTCATCCAGACTACAATGAGCATCGAGAAGTTGTAATGAAGACAGTGAAGGATGAACGGGCAACCATCACTAGGGGTTGGCCTAGAGTCGTTCGCGCAATACGCATGGAGGAGGGCACAATATGGGCATTCCGCTTCACCTTCTCCAGCAACCAGAATGTCTTTCACCTCTCTCTTTATAGTCTTTAGTACAACCATGGTTCATCATTCTTTACTTGGTGCTTCTGTAGTTCTTCAGTATATGTACCTGTGCATCGAATTATGCGTTCGTGGTTGAACCTATATTTGTAATAAACATGGATGGATATGAAATAAGTGATTGCCTACTTTCAAATTCAAAACATGTGATTTTTAAATTAGGGATTAATGAGGGATTACACTGCACACGGTTTGCGAAAGCGAAACGTCTGCGATAGACGTGGAGATCAGAAATGTTTCTAGGATCTACTACGTGTGCGATCAATCTCCACTGCACACACGACATCCTCTTGAAAACTGTTTGCGTTAGGCCACGTTGCGCAAACGTTTACCACATAAAAACTGTGTGTGATGGACAGCCTTTGCCACACAGTTTCTTCTATGCACGGGTGTGTGATGCATTCAATAACGCAAACGATAAAATTGTTAATATCGTGTGCAATGGCAATGCTATCACGAACGATTTAACGGGAAAAATTGTGTGTGATGTACCTGTGAACGAAAATGTTTTCCTTGGAGCGACTATGCGGGATGTACATACGAACGGAAACGTTTAGCGGGGACTGACTGTGTGGGATGTACTTGCGACCGGAAACAATTGCGCCTATATAATTGTATTTTTTAGCTCTACTCTACGTATTTCCGTATTTGAGCGCTCGCCAGTCGTGCACAACCTCATTTTGCCGAGCATGTGTGCTAGGAGGGCATATCCCCGACGTCGTGGGTCGTGTGGGAAGGACCCCCTATCGCTGTCACTCATTAGGCGACGGTTCCAAATGCCATCACGGAAAGGGGTTTAAAACCGTTTGTATAGCACCGACGCGTACCAGTGTATAAATATACTATCCTAAAAATCTTTTGTGATTGTGAGCCCTCATCAAAATATTATATGCCAAAATTGTTGACGTTGGACAAGGAAGACAACTTAATGGTTTATGTTTGTTTATATTCACATAGAAGTCATATTGTCATAGATCCTTCAACATGTGGTGCTTGCCCCTATCTTTGCTAGCCAAAAATTCCGCACTAAGTAGAGATACTACTTGTGCATCCAAAAGCCCTTAAACCCAAATATTATTTTCAAGTGTCCACCATACCTAGCCAGGTATTGAGCAAGATCCCTCAAGTAAGTTGTCATCGGTGCAAAAAGGCAATAAAAATTGCTTCTAAATGTGTGTGATCATTTAGTGTAAGAGAAAATTGAGCGTTGCACGAACTTGTGATGGTGAAGAATAAAAGCGACAGACTGCATAATAAAGGTCGCTATCACAAGGGGCAATGTAACATGATGTTCTTTTGCACTAAGGGGTTGAGCATACAAACAAATAAGCGCATGGCAACCTCTGCTTCCCTCTGCGAAGGGCCTATCTTTTACTTTTATGTATTTACTTTTATTCAAAGAGTCAAAGTTTTCCTTCTATTCCTTTTTATTTTTCTCCTTTGGCAAGCAGCATGTGGTGAGGAAAGATCTATGCACATATGTCCAGTTGAATATAGATAGCATGAGTTATTATTGTTGACATCACCCTTGAGGTGAGTACGTTGGGAGGAGAAACTATAAGCCCCTATCTTTCTATGTGTCCGGTTGAAACATTTTGCTCATGTGTACGCGGTGAGTGTTAGCAATCATAGAAGACTATATGATGGTTGAGTATGTGGACCTGCCTAAAGGCTCCGATACGTGACCCTTCCTGAAAAGATGATGAATTGTAGTTGCAAAGTTGACTGAGAACATAGTTTGTTGGTTTTTAATAGAGTTTTTGCTTTATACTTCAATTGTGTGATGAATTGTTACTTATTCATGAGAAGTATATGATAAAAGTTCTATGATAAAAGTGTTATGTTTAATTTTGTTGTTGTTATAATAATCAACATGAAGCTTCTATGTCCATATTTTGTTTTTATCGACACCTCTCTCTCGAAGCATGTGAACATGTTTTTCGATTTCGGTTTTCGCTTGAGGACAATCGAGGTCTAAGCTTGGGGGAGTTCATACGTCCATTTTGCATCATGTTTTCTTACTGTTATTTATAATGTTTTATCCATAATAATGCTTTTTGGAGTAATTCTAATGCCTTTTCTCTCATAATATGCAAGGTATACACAAAGAGGGAGAATTTCGGCAGCTGGAGATCTAGACCTGAAGAAGCTACGTCTGGCTACCTATTCTGCACAACTCCAAATGAGCTGAAACTTCACGAGGATTTTTTATGGAATATATGAGAATTATTGGAGCAAATAACTACTAGAGGGGGCCCACCAGGTGGGCACAACCCACCTGGGCGCGCCAGGGAGCCCAAGCGCGCCCTGGTGGGTTGTGCTCACCCAGGCCCACCACCGGTGCCCATCTTCTGGTATGTAGGTCATTTTTACCTAGAAAAAATAAGGGGGGGGGACTTTTGGGACGGAGTGCCGCCGCCTCGAGGCGGAACTTGGGCATGAGCAATTTTGCCCTTCAGCAGAGCGATTCTGCCGGGGGAACTTCCCTCCCGGAGGGGGAAATCATCATCATCATCATCACCAACAACTCTCCCATCTTGGGGAGGGCAATCTCCATCAACATCTTCAATAACACCATCTCATATCAAACCCTAGTTCATCTGTTGTGTTCAATCTTGTTACCGGAACTATAGATTGGTGCTTGTGGGTGACTAGTAGTGTTGATTACATCTTGTAGTTGATTACTATATGGTTTATTTGGTAGAAGATTATATGTTCAGATCCAATATGATATTTAATACTCCTCTGATCATGAGCATGTTTATAATTTGTGAGTAGTTACTTTTGTTCTTGAGGTCACGGGAGAAATCATGTTGCAAGTAATCATGTGAAATTGATATGTGTTCAATATTTTGGTAGTATGTATGTTGTGATTCCCTCAGTGGTGTCATGTGAACGTCGACTACATGACACTTCACCATATTTGGGCCTAAGGGAATGCATTGTGGAGTAGCAATTATATGATGGGTTGTGAGAGTGACAGAAGCTTAAACCCCAGTTTATGCGCTATTCCGTAAGGGACCGATTGGATCCAAAAGTTTAATTCTATGGTTAGAATTTATTCTTAATACTTTTCTCGTAGTTGCGGATGCTTGCGGGAGGGTTAATCATAAGTAGGAGGTTTGTTCAAGTAAGAACAACACCTAAGCACCGGTCCACCCACATATCAAATTATCAAAGTAGCGAACACAAATTGAACCAACATGATGAAAGTGACTAGATGAAATTCCCGTGTACCCTCAAGAACGCTTTGCTTATCATAAGAGACCGTTTTGGCCTGTCCTTTGCCTCAAAAGGATTGGGCTACCTTGCTGCACTTTTGTTACTACTATCGTTACTTGCTCGTTACACATTATCTTGCTATCAAACTGTCAGGACCCCGATCCTAAGTCACACCGATCTAGCATGTAACACATCATATCACTTTGCGGCCTCAGGCACGGTATTCCCACGGGTGCCACCTTACCTGGCCCGGGACCATTTGCGCCTTTTGGCTCATGTATATGATAGTGTCACTAGCATCCATATGACAGAGAACCCAGGCCGACATGACTAGTCATGAACCCAAAGTGCCACTAACTTATAGGGACAGGCATACAAGACCCAGCAACGAATGTGTGGGTCATCAGCGAGTGAATTCGGGCTGTAGCAACTGGGCTAGCAGGACTCTGGGAATCCGGGCTGTAACAGGCTAACAGGATTCCAAAAGACACCGCGTGACATTTCCCCAAAGGGACAGACACAGGATCGAAGAAGGACACATGCCGGCCAGTCTAAGTGTTCCGGAGCAGTAGCAACTAGGCTAACAGGACTCCGGTAAACCGGGCTGTAGGAGACTACCATGGCTTAGTGGAAGCACTAGACTACATTTCCCCATAAGAGAGGCTACCAAGGATAGACAAGTAGGTTGTCGGATCCCACACATACCAAGCATTTCAATCATACACACAATATGCTCGATATGTGTAAATACAACATGGCATCACAACAAAACTCTACGACTCAAAGTATTTATTCATAAGGCTCTGAAGAGTCAGATATTACAAACATGGGTCTCATGACCCAGCATTCAAGTCATACAAGCAATAGCACATGCGGAAGCTTATCTTGTCTGAGTACAGACAACTACAAATGAAAAAGGTTGAGAAGCCTGACTATCTACAAGACCCTCCCAAAGTACAAGATCGTAGCTGAGGTAACAAGCTAAACGTCGAAGTCCACGCGGAACTACTAGTGAGACTGATGTCTCTCTGCAAAAACATAAATTAAGCAAACGTGAGTACAAATGTACCCAGCAAGACTTACATCAGAACTATCTACATATGCATCAGTATCAACAAAGGGGGTGGTGGAGTTTAACTGCAGCAAGCCAGCTTTGACTCGGTGGCTATCCTAAACTACGACTGCAAGTAACTCTTTTGAGGTGGCGCACACGAGTCCACATATTCACCATATCAATACACCACTATGGATCCGCTCCCGTCTCCCTACGAGAACGCCAGCCATAGCACTCACGCTTATCTTGCGCATTTTAGAGTATCCACTTTCACTTGTCTATGAACTGTATAGGAAACCCAGAGGTCCTTTACCGCGGATGCGGCTATTCGAATAGATGATGTTAACCCTGCAGGGGTGTACTTCTTCACACACGCTCTCACCACTTACCGCCGTTTACACGACATGTACTCGGCAACCTTCAAGGGGGGGGGGGGGGGGGGGGGGGGGGGGGGGGGGGGGGGGGGGGGGGGGGGGGGGGGGGGGGGGGGGGGGGGGGGGGGGGGGGGGGGGGGGGGGGGGGGGGGGGGGGGGGGGGGGGGGGGGGGGGGGGGGGGGGGGGGGGGGGGGGGGGGGGGGGGGGGGGGGGGGGGGGGGGGGGGGGGGGGGGGGGGGGGGGGGGGGGGGGGGGGGGGGGGGGGGGGGGGGGGGGGGGGGGGGGGGGGGGGGGGGGGGGGGGGGGGGGGGGGGGGGGGGGGGGGGGGGGGGGGGGGGGGGGGGGGGGGGGGGGGGGGGGGGGGGGGGGGGGGGGGGGGGGGGGGGGGGGGGGGGGGGGGGGGGGGGGGGGGGGGGGGGGGGGGGGGGGGGGGGGGGGGGGGGGGGGGGGGGGGGGGGGGGGGGGGGGGGGGGGGGGGGGGGGGGGGGGGGGGGGGGGGGGGGGGGGGGGGGGGGGGGGGGGGGGGGGGGGGGGGGGGGGGGGGGGGGGGGGGGGGGGGGGGGGGGGGGGGGGGGGGGGGGGGGGGGGGGGGGGGGGGGGGGGGGGGGGGGGGGGGGGGGGGGGGGGGGGGGGGGGGGGGGGGGGGGGGGGGGGGGGGGGGGGGGGGGGGGGGGGGGGGGGGGGGGGGGGGGGGGGGGGGGGGGGGGGGGGGGGGGGGGGGGGGGGGGGGGGGGGGGGGGGGGGGGGGGGGGGGGGGGGGGGGGGGGGGGGGGGGGGGGGGGGGGGGGGGGGGGGGGGGGGGGGGGGGGGGGGGGGGGGGGGGGGGGGGGGGGGGGGGGGGGGGGGGGGGGGGGGGGGGGGGGGGGGGGGGGGGGGGGGGGGGGGGGGGGGGGGGGGGGGGGGGGGGGGGGGGGGGGGGGGGGGGGGGGGGGGGGGGGGGGGGGGGGGGGGGGGGGGGGGGGGGGGGGGGGGGGGGGGGGGGGGGGGGGGGGGGGGGGGGGGGGGGGGGGGGGGGGGGGGGGGGGGGGGGGGGGGGGGGGGGGGGGGGGGGGGGGGGGGGGGGGGGGGGGGGGGGGGGGGGGGGGGGGGGGGGGGGGGGGGGGGGGGGGGGGGGGGGGGGGGGGGGGGGGGGGGGGGGGGGGGGGGGGGGGGGGGGGGGGGGGGGGGGGGGGGGGGGGGGGGGGGGGGGGGGGGGGGGGGGGGGGGGGGGGGGGGGGGGGGGGGGGGGGGGGGGGGGGGGGGGGGGGGGGGGGGGGGGGGGGGGGGGGGGGGGGGGGGGGGGGGGGGGGGGGGGGGGGGGGGGGGGGGGGGGGGGGGGGGGGGGGGGGGGGGGGGGGGGGGGGGGGGGGGGGGGGGGGGGGGGGGGGGGGGGGGGGGGGGGGGGGGGGGGGGGGGGGGGGGGGGGGGGGGGGGGGGGGGGGGGGGGGGGGGGGGGGGGGGGGGGGGGGGGGGGGGGGGGGGGGGGGGGGGGGGGGGGGGGGGGGGGGGGGGGGGGGGGGGGGGGGGGGGGGGGGGGGGGGGGGGGGGGGGGGGGGGGGGGGGGGGGGGGGGGGGGGGGGGGGGGGGGGGGGGGGGGGGGGGGGGGGGGGGGGGGGGGGGGGGGGGGGGGGGGGGGGGGGGGGGGGGGGGGGGGGGGGGGGGGGGGGGGGGGGGGGGGGGGGGGGGGGGGGGGGGGGGGGGGGGGGGGGGGGGGGGGGGGGGGGGGGGGGGGGGGGGGGGGGGGGGGGGGGGGGGGGGGGGGGGGGGGGGGGGGGGGGGGGGGGGGGGGGGGGGGGGGGGGGGGGGGGGGGGGGGGGGGGGGGGGGGGGGGGGGGGGGGGGGGGGGGGGGGGGGGGGGGGGGGGGGGGGGGGGGGGGGGGGGGGGGGGGGGGGGGGGGGGGGGGGGGGGGGGGGGGGGGGGGGGGGGGGGGGGGGGGGGGGGGGGGGGGGGGGGGGGGGGGGGGGGGGGGGGGGGGGGGGGGGGGGGGGGGGGGGGGGGGGGGGGGGGGGGGGGGGGGGGGGGGGGGGGGGGGGGGGGGGGGGGGGGGGGGGGGGGGGGGGGGGGGGGGGGGGGGGGGGGGGGGGGGGGGGGGGGGGGGGGGGGGGGGGGGGGGGGGGGGGGGGGGGGGGGGGGGGGGGGGGGGGGGGGGGGGGGGGGGGGGGGGGGGGGGGGGGGGGGGGGGGGGGGGGGGGGGGGGGGGGGGGGGGGGGGGGGGGGGGGGGGGGGGGGGGGGGGGGGGGGGGGGGGGGGGGGGGGGGGGGGGGGGGGGGGGGGGGGGGGGGGGGGGGGGGGGGGGGGGGGGGGGGGGGGGGGGGGGGGGGGGGGGGGGGGGGGGGGGGGGGGGGGGGGGGGGGGGGGGGGGGGGGGGGGGGGGGGGGGGGGGGGGTTTGGGTTCATTGAGGCAATTTTCAGTTGAAACTGTTATTACCAGAGGGGGTGCTAGGGTTTTGTTAATCCCCATTACAAATTCATTTGAAATTAAACATGATGTACACATGAAGCTGGCCTAGCCAGAACTAGGGATGTGACAACTCACCCCCACTAAACAGGAATCTCGTCCCGAGATTCAATTGTAGGGTAAGAAGAAGGGGGGACGCAGACTAACACAATCCTCACGATCCAGGTTGCACTTCGTAAGAACGTTGATTCGTCAACATCTTTGTCTCGACGTCTTGCTTCGGAAACTGCAACCAACACGACAACAAGAGAAAAAGGAAAACTCTAGAAGAATCTATCTTCTCGAGGATCGAACAATTCAGGATCAACTCATGGAGTGAGACATTGAAACATCTCTCGAGCTGAGACATGAAACATACATCCAAAGGAATGGAGTGAAATGGATGACGAAGGTTCACTAGGTAGGCAACAATTCCACACTTAAGAAGGTGGTGAACGGTTGTCAACGTAGCGAGGAGTTGAGTTGCCATGATACCCTAATGAGACATGTTGGAGGAGGTGACTCGTAGAATCATTACCTGAGGTGGCAAAAAGAATTACTTTTGATTCAGAGATCATTGAAATTCTCTGTACCAACCTGAGGCAATTCACCAACAATCGTTTGGTGCAGTATGAAAGGATGGCACAATGGTGGTGCAAGCTGGGAACAAAATGCAAATGATGGGAATGATTCTAGTAACTGGGGACAAACCCAACAGTAGAGAGTGATTCCACTATTGGAAAGGTTATAGCATAACCGAGGAAATTGGGAGCAATCCCAGTTGGTGCCGACGATGACACCTAATGCTTGCGCATGCTCTCAAGAACTTGAGCATTTCCATATTCATCAAGTTTTACCAATATCCGTGTCACGGATCCTGGCAGCACAACATACTACCATGATGAATAATGGTGGAGGATGCAGATGCAAAGGAAGATAACACCTTCTCAGATTTCACCTTAGCGAGGCCAAGGGATCAAAATCTGGATGATCGACCGAGAAACATTTAGCACTCCGCTTCTAATGTTCTCCTTGATGTGCTAGCGTAACCCATTCCTTGAAATGGTTTGGTATCTAGAACATCAAGTAGCAGGTCGGACTCCGGGAGCTCAAGAATCCATAAGGAATAACTACGGAAGTAAATCCTGCGAGATCCTTATGGGGAGGTGGCCAACTTCCTCAATCAAGATACTACAATAATAGGTATTCCGGCTGGTGTGTTGGCCATGACATCCACTTTACCGGGTTACAGAGATATTAATATTATAGTTCTTGGAAGATGTTCCACCCATCCTATCTGCCTGAGATTCAGATCTGGTTGGGGTCAGAACATTCCAGACTCATTAAGTCTAGAAAGAAAAATGAAGGATTGCAACACAATTCGATGAGATGACGTTGCGAGATTCTCAGGGAATGAACTATGATAGCAAGCTCCAAAACATGAGCTGGTTCTGCTACACACATGTGAACACGTTGTCCCAGACAAGCATGACCACATAGTAGTCTTACAATAAAACACTACCGAGTTCTGATAGGGAACCATCATTGAAATAACGGAGTCTTGTGCATGCCCGTCTGGGCCCTTCGGGAATAGCATTTAGAACTTATTATCTTTGAACAAATCAACCAGTGGCTTGGTGTGCTAGGGAATACATATGGATTGGAGGTAATTAATCTACCAAACCATAGAATACTTCGCACGTATGCATGACTGATTTGGGATGATTCCAGGGGAAACAAAACAAGCCTTTCTCAAATTCATGGCGGCAACTTACACCTAATGCACGTGAACTTGGAGAAAGTCACTTCTTACACCAAAACATATACCTCATGAGCGGAACACAAAGGCAATGCTTACAAAGTTTCCAACACTAGCTCAATGTTCAACATGAATCATGGAGGAGACAAGATGCTGCTGATGGGCTCAACAACAACTCATCGGAATTTCCATATCACTGGAATTCCACCATTATGTGAACAATGTGATAGTATTGGTCAGACCAAAAGATGTAATGGTGTATGCTCGAGGGATCAACCACGAGTAAGACAACATTACGATTATCGTTGGTTCTGATTTGATTTGACGATAGCCCATGCGCAAATCAAAGATTGGATAAGACAATAGCGCCGGCAATTGATCACGAGGATCAACCGATGAAGATATCATCTTTCTTCAACAAACACACAAACACAAGGATATCCCTTTGAATGAACCGAGTCAGATAAATCTTTTATCTTCCAACTCTCCAAGTTATCATTTAGCTTATCCAACTAGTTCAGGGGTATCCAACACAGATCCTTGGAGAAAGGGTGGTTTATGGAAAAACTAGCTTGATCACGAACTCAACATAGCGGTCAGGTGACAACCTGGTAATACTTCTTAGAAGATATTCGAAAAATCACGAACCACCGATATGTTATTAAGCTCGAGAACAATCTTGCTTTTCAAGGCAAGACGACATGATCGGAAGAGCAAGGGATTCAATCCGAACTCAAAGATAGAAGAGTGCACCAGAAATAAGGACAAGGTAGCACGATCAGTCCTAGGATGGTGATTCAATAACCAACACGCTAAGGATGAAATTATTGTCCTTTAACTACCAAGCAACGGGGTTGCTAGGAGTATTGATTTCACACATCATAGTTCACCTATCGGCATTCCGGTTGTAACAACACGGGGACCGAGAAATGAACAACGATGGCGAGAAGTATCACTACATCAAGAATTCATAAGATGGTGTGCAATTCCTATGGTATTATTGACAAAAGAGGGTAATACTCCAGGGTAGAACAGAACAAAAGTTGGATTGGAATTTTGATCTGCGGAATACAACTGCTTTGACCCAATCCTAGAAATGGACAAGGTACTGGAGTTAGTTTCTCCTAGTCATTCCAGAATAGGATGGCTCGACAGACCACAAGAATAATAGGCATCGATGAACAGGATCGCACACACATACTCTTGACTATCAATTGATAGATGAAGGTCGGAATATAACTGAAGGGGGAGAACTCAAAGGAACATATCACTTTCTGAGTTGTGGATGCATAGATTAGTATGTCGAAAAAAACTCAACATATTTCTTCCGGATAACCCATGCAGAAAGGTAGAACTGGCAGAGTCACAATATGAATGGAGTACTCCTCAAGAGCACCCTGGTTGTGATCTTTTGGTTCCAAAGAACTTCTGCCATAAGCAGTTCATGGTATTTTGAAGAAGGAAATACCACGGACCTCGAGGACTATCACAAAGGTTACTAATATACTAAAGGTACGAGCAACACTATCAACACGAGGTAAGTAGAGTGAATCTTGGGCTTAAGAACCCAGAAATAGAAGGCCTACTAACTAAATGGCATCACGGAATGCTTTCAAGAATGGTGGCCAGAATCATCACACTGGGAACACAAAACATGGCTAGATTACTAGGTGACTCCCTAAAACACCTAGGGTCATAATAATAGCTCCAACATATATGTCGAGGCAATAGAGTACCTCAACTCACCGATTAGTTTGGTTGAACTGGCCCAAAGGGACATCAGGAACGGAAAGAAGGGATTTGCAAATGCATCAGACTATTTAGAAACCTGGGATGACTCGGACAGCATAACGGCTATAAATGCTCAAAAAGATTTGAGACATCATGCAAAATGGTGGCATAACCACTCAACAACATCATATCAAGGTTCCAAGTCCAACTAACAACACACTAGAGTAGTAGAAACTGAACTGGGGCTTGAGACCAACAATCCTAAGAGTCTACGGATTAGTAACACGTGATCCTGATAGAAAGACGAGGAAGCTAGTTTCTTAACCCCGTAGAAGAGAAGAGGATGACTTAGATCAGAAGGGCATAAGGTAAAGGAGTAAAAAGAGCCTGACGTTCCCTTCCACAATCAATTCCCTTATATAACTAAAGCATTTCTAGACACGACTTCGACCGGTTTGGCTTGGTAATCCTACAGGCAGTCAGGCTCTGATACCAAACCTATCAGGACCCCGATCCTAAGTCACACCGATCTAGCATGTAACACATCATATCACTTTGCGGCCTCACGCACGGCATTCCCACGGGTGCCACCTTACCAGGCCCGGGACCGTTTGCGCCTTTTGGCTCACGTATATGATAGTGTCGCTAGCATCCATATGACAGAGAACCCGGGCCGACATGACTAGTCGTGAACCCAAAGTGGCACTAACTTACAAGGACAGGCATACAGGACCCAGCAACGAACGTGTCGGTCATCAGCGAGTGAATTTAGGCTGTAGCAACTGGGCTACCAGGACTCCGGGAATCCGGGCTGTAGCAGGCTAACAGGACTCCGAAAGACACCGCGTGACATTTCCCCGAAGGGACAGACACAGTATCAAAGAAGGACACATGCCGGCCAGTCTAAGTGTTCCGGAGCAGTAGCAACTGGGCTAACAGGACTCCGGTAAACCGGGTTGTAGCAGTCTACCATGGCTCAGTGGAACCACTAGACTAAATTTCCCCATAAGAGAGGCTACCAAGGATAGACAACTAGGTTGTCGGATCCCACACATACCAAGCATTTCAATCATACACACAATATGCTCGATATGTGTAAATACAACATGGCATCACAACAAAACTCTACGACTCAAAGTATTTATTCATAAGGCTCCGAAGAGTCAGATATTACAAACATGGGTCTCATGACCCAGCATTCAAGTCATACACTACTGGAATTTGCTAATTTGCCGTCCGCCAATTCTTTGCCGTCTGCTGGCGGACGGCAAAGAAGGTCTTTGCCATCAGCTTGCAAGAAACGGACGGCAAAGAACTGGCTGATGGCAAAGAATGTCTTTGCCATCAGCCAGTTCTTTGCCGTC
>JAAAWM010009959.1:0-31544 GCA_036873465.1 Thinopyrum obtusiflorum
AGGTCGTTCGATCACGATCGTGTGGGCGACATTTTCGGCTATGTGCTATGATATTCCCTTCGTGGTCGGGTTTTGTTTTTTGTTTTGCATTTGTTCATGTCATGCATCTCATTTCATGTCATCATGTGCATCTCATTTTGCATACGTGTTCGTCTTTTGCATCCGAGCATTTTCCCCGTTGTCCGTTTTGCAATCCGGCACTCCCACTTGCACCGACGCACCCCCCTTGTTTCTTTTCGTGAGCGGGTGTTAAACGTTCTCGGAATGGACCGAGGCTTGCCAAGTGGCCTTGGTATACCACCGGTAGGCCACCTGTCAAGTTTCGTTCCATTTGGAGGTCGTTTGGTACTCCAACGGTTAACCGGGCAACCGCAAAGTCCTTTTGTGTGTTGCAGCAAAACCCCTCTCTAACCAGCCCAAAACCCCTCTAAGTCACTTCCATGCTCTAGGTCGTTCGATCACGATCGTGTGGGCGACATTTTCGGCTATGTGCTATGATATTCCCTTCGTGGTCGGGTTTTGTTTTTTGTTTGGGGGGGGGGGGGGGGGGGGGGGGGGGGGGGGGGGGGGGGGGGGGGGGGGGGGGGGGGGGGGGGGGGGGGGGGGGGGGGGGGGGGGGGGGGGGGGGGGGGGGGGGGGGGGGGGGGGGGGGGGGGGGGGGGGGGGGGGGGGGGGGGGGGGGGGGGGGGGGGGGGGGGGGGGGGGGGGGGGGGGGGGGGGGGGGGGGGGGGGGGGGGGGGGGGGGGGGGGGGGGGGGGGGGGGGGGGGGGGGGGGGGGGGGGGGGGGGGGGGGGGGGGGGGGGGGGGGGGGGGGGGGGGGGGGGGGGGGGGGGGGGGGGGGGGGGGGGGGGGGGGGGGGGGGGGGGGGGGGGGGGGGGGGGGGGGGGGGGGGGGGGGGGGGGGGGGGGGGGGGGGGGGGGGGGGGGGGGGGGGGGGGGGGGGGGGGGGGGGGGGGGGGGGGGGGGGGGGGGGGGGGGGGGGGGGGGGGGGGGGGGGGGGGGGGGGGGGGGGGGGGGGGGGGGGGGGGGGGGGGGGGGGGGGGGGGGGGGGGGGGGGGGGGGGGGGGGGGGGGGGGGGGGGGGGGGGGGGGGGGGGGGGGGGGGGGGGGGGGGGGGGGGGGGGGGGGGGGGGGGGGGGGGGGGGGGGGGGGGGGGGGGGGGGGGGGGGGGGGGGGGGGGGGGGGGGGGGGGGGGGGGGGGGGGGGGGGGGGGGGGGGGGGGGGGGGGGGGGGGGGGGGGGGGGGGGGGGGGGGGGGGGGGGGGGGGGGGGGGGGGGGGGGGGGGGGGGGGGGGGGGGGGGGGGGGGGGGGGGGGGGGGGGGGGGGGGGGGGGGGGGGGGGGGGGGGGGGGGGGGGGGGGGGGGGGGGGGGGGGGGGGGGGGGGGGGGGGGGGGGGGGGGGGGGGGGGGGGGGGGGGGGGGGGGGGGGGGGGGGGGGGGGGGGGGGGGGGGGGGGGGGGGGGGGGGGGGGGGGGGGGGGGGGGGGGGGGGGGGGGGGGGGGGGGGGGGGGGGGGGGGGGGGGGGGGGGGGGGGGGGGGGGGGGGGGGGGGGGGGGGGGGGGGGGGGGGGGGGGGGGGGGGGGGGGGGGGGGGGGGGGGGGGGGGGGGGGGGGGGGGGGGGGGGGGGGGGGGGGGGGGGGGGGGGGGGGGGGGGGGGGGGGGGGGGGGGGGGGGGGGGGGGGGGGGGGGGGGGGGGGGGGGGGGGGGGGGGGGGGGGGGGGGGGGGGGGGGGGGGGGGGGGGGGGGGGGGGGGGGGGGGGGGGGGGGGGGGGGGGGGGGGGGGGGGGGGGGGGGGGGGGGGGGGGGGGGGGGGGGGGGGGGGGGGGGGGGGGGGGGGGGGGGGGGGGGGGGGGGGGGGGGGGGGGGGGGGGGGGGGGGGGGGGGGGGGGGGGGGGGGGGGGGGGGGGGGGGGGGGGGGGGGGGGGGGGGGGGGGGGGGGGGGGGGGGGGGGGGGGGGGGGGGGGGGGGGGGGGGGGGGGGGGGGGGGGGGGGGGGGGGGGGGGGGGGGGGGGGGGGGGGGGGGGGGGGGGGGGGGGGGGGGGGGGGGGGGGGGGGGGGGGGGGGGGGGGGGGGGGGGGGGGGGGGGGGGGGGGGGGGGGGGGGGGGGGGGGGGGGGGGGGGGGGGGGGGGGGGGGGGGGGGGGGGGGGGGGGGGGGGGGGGGGGGGGGGGGGGGGGGGGGGGGGGGGGGGGGGGGGGGGGGGGGGGGGGGGGGGGGGGGGGGGGGGGGGGGGGGGGGGGGGGGGGGGGGGGGGGGGGGGGGGGGGGGGGGGGGGGGGGGGGGGGGGGGGGGGGGGGGGGGGGGGGGGGGGGGGGGGGGGGGGGGGGGGGGGGGGGGGGGGGGGGGGGGGGGGGGGGGGGGGGGGGGGGGGGGGGGGGGGGGGGGGGGGGGGGGGGGGGGGGGGGGGGGGGGGGGGGGGGGGGGGGGGGGGGGGGGGGGGGGGGGGGGGGGGGGGGGGGGGGGGGGGGGGGGGGGGGGGGGGGGGGGGGGGGGGGGGGGGGGGGGGGGGGGGGGGGGGGGGGGGGGGGGGGGGGGGGGGGGGGGGGGGGGGGGGGGGGGGGGGGGGGGGGGGGGGGGGGGGGGGGGGGGGGGGGGGGGGGGGGGGGGGGGGGGGGGGGGGGGGGGGGGGGGGGGGGGGGGGGGGGGGGGGGGGGGGGGGGGGGGGGGGGGGGGGGGGGGGGGGGGGGGGGGGGGGGGGGGGGGGGGGGGGGGGGGGGGGGGGGGGGGGGGGGGGGGGGGGGGGGGGGGGGGGGGGGGGGGGGGGGGGGGGGGGGGGGGGGGGGGGGGGGGGGGGGGGGGGGGGGGGGGGGGGGGGGGGGGGGGGGGGGGGGGGGGGGGGGGGGGGGGGGGGGGGGGGGGGGGGGGGGGGGGGGGGGGGGGGGGGGGGGGGGGGGGGGGGGGGGGGGGGGGGGGGGGGGGGGGGGGGGGGGGGGGGGGGGGGGGGGGGGGGGGGGGGGGGGGGGGGGGGGGGGGGGGGGGGGGGGGGGGGGGGGGGGGGGGGGGGGGGGGGGGGGGGGGGGGGGGGGGGGGGGGGGGGGGGGGGGGGGGGGGGGGGGGGGGGGGGGGGGGGGGGGGGGGGGGGGGGGGGGGGGGGGGGGGGGGGGGGGGGGGGGGGGGGGGGGGGGGGGGGGGGGGGGGGGGGGGGGGGGGGGGGGGGGGGGGGGGGGGGGGGGGGGGGGGGGGGGGGGGGGGGGGGGGGGGGGGGGGGGGGGGGGGGGGGGGGGGGGGGGGGGGGGGGGGGGGGGGGGGGGGGGGGGGGGGGGGGGGGGGGGGGGGGGGGGGGGGGGGGGGGGGGGGGGGGGGGGGGGGGGGGGGGGGGGGGGGGGGGGGGGGGGGGGGGGGGGGGGGGGGGGGGGGGGGGGGGGGGGGGGGGGGGGGGGGGGGGGGGGGGGGGGGGGGGGGGGGGGGGGGGGGGGGGGGGGGGGGGGGGGGGGGGGGGGGGGGGGGGGGGGGGGGGGGGGGGGGGGGGGGGGGGGGGGGGGGGGGGGGGGGGGGGGGGGGGGGGGGGGGGGGGGGGGGGGGGGGGGGGGGGGGGGGGGGGGGGGGGGGGGGGGGGGGGGGGGGGGGGGGGGGGGGGGGGGGGGGGGGGGGGGGGGGGGGGGGGGGGGGGGGGGGGGGGGGGGGGGGGGGGGGGGGGGGGGGGGGGGGGGGGGGGGGGGGGGGGGGGGGGGGGGGGGGGGGGGGGGGGGGGGGGGGGGGGGGGGGGGGGGGGGGGGGGGGGGGGGGGGGGGGGGGGGGGGGGGGGGGGGGGGGGGGGGGGGGGGGGGGGGGGGGGGGGGGGGGGGGGGGGGGGGGGGGGGGGGGGGGGGGGGGGGGGGGGGGGGGGGGGGGGGGGGGGGGGGGGGGGGGGGGGGGGGGGGGGGGGGGGGGGGGGGGGGGGGGGGGGGGGGGGGGGGGGGGGGGGGGGGGGGGGGGGGGGGGGGGGGGGGGGGGGGGGGGGGGGGGGGGGGGGGGGGGGGGGGGGGGGGGGGGGGGGGGGGGGGGGGGGGGGGGGGGGGGGGGGGGGGGGGGGGGGGGGGGGGGGGGGGGGGGGGGGGGGGGGGGGGGGGGGGGGGGGGGGGGGGGGGGGGGGGGGGGGGGGGGGGGGGGGGGGGGGGGGGGGGGGGGGGGGGGGGGGGGGGGGGGGGGGGGGGGGGGGGGGGGGGGGGGGGGGGGGGGGGGGGGGGGGGGGGGGGGGGGGGGGGGGGGGGGGGGGGGGGGGGGGGGGGGGGGGGGGGGGGGGGGGGGGGGGGGGGGGGGGGGGGGGGGGGGGGGGGGGGGGGGGGGGGGGGGGGGGGGGGGGGGGGGGGGGGGGGGGGGGGGGGGGGGGGGGGGGGGGGGGGGGGGGGGGGGGGGGGGGGGGGGGGGGGGGGGGGGGGGGGGGGGGGGGGGGGGGGGGGGGGGGGGGGGGGGGGGGGGGGGGGGGGGGAGGAGGGAGGCGAGGAGGCGACAGCGGCGAGGTCCTCGGGCGGCGGCATGGCATCTGGGACGAGCGCCGGTGACGGCGTCGGGCGCCCAGGCGTGGGCGTCGACTTGTGGGGGGGGAGGGGATCGGGGGTGGAATGGGGATAGGGTTAGGGTTTCTGGTGGGGGGAGGCCTAATAGGCCTGGGGCTAGCGGGAGGGTAGGCCGGCTGGGCCGGCCGGCTGGATGGCCAGCTGGGCCAAGGCCTAGTAGGGGATGGGGAGGTTTTCCCCTTTTGTTTTATTTTATTTTGTTTTTATTTTATTTATCTATTTCTTTTCTGTTTTGTTTTCTTTCACATTTATTCTAGTTTTGTAAAATAACAAATGATCCCTAAATTCATATAATCACTGAGCCCATTGTCACAAAAGTTTAACCTCCAAACAAATGAGTTTGACATTTTTTTAATAATTATAAAAGGCATTTAAAAATTGATTTTGCTGCTGTTTCAATTGTTTAGCCCATTTAAACATTTTATTCAAAGTTGGATTTTTGCATGATTATTATCCAGGGAATAATTGCCACTAGATGAACAGTTTAGTTCACATGTTTGTGGATTTAAATTATTAAATTATAATTTGAATTGGTTTGATTTTTCCCTAAGTGATAACTTGACCTAGTCAAACTTGATGACATGGCACCGTTAGCAGGGGATCACTGTAGCATGATGCTGGGGGTGTCACAAATCTCCTCCACTACAAGAAATCTCGTCCCGAGATTTAAGCGGGGGAGTAAGGGGGAAAGTTCTGGTTACGAAATTCTAACGGATCTTCTCGGTCTTGGTTGCTCTTCTCGAAGAAGTCGATCCCTTCCGTTGACGTCTTCATTTCTCTGCTTCAGGTCATTATGATGAAGCCGTCCTTCTTTTCTTCAGGATCTCCATCGTTCTTACTAATAGGTAAGGGACAGTTGGACAACGATAGGATGCTATACGGAGTAATCATCTGGGACTATCCCATGGATGAACGCATGAGTATCTCTCTCGAGTTGAACAACTAAAACACCTCGAGAGCAAAGTAAGAAGGTACGATAAGAAGTTTCAACGGACAGAAAACCGTTCGATGTCTGAACAAGGTGTGAAAAGGGGTCCAAAGCAGCGAGAATAAGTATTATGTCTGGTACCAGAATTCATCACTAGGAAGGTGGCCTGTGAATTAAATACGAAGCCAAGCGCGAGAAACAATTTTGGAAAATAGGGATGTACAGGAGAGTCAGGTTTCGATCCTGTGGAACTGTGGATTATGGGCCCACCATGAGGGCTAAAAAGTAGGAAAGAGGCTGACATATTGCACGGTCATGATAGTAAGGCATGTCAGAGGATAGTCTGTCAGTTATGTCGACGACAACATCGATACCAAGGGCGAGGGATGAAGAGAACCATTTTCCTGCTCGTTGAACGAGGCAGACCGATAGGCAAAGTTCTCGTCCATCGGTGGTTACCGAAAGGTCATCAACAGTAGAAACAGGGTCTTACTGACAGAGTGGTACAACAAGGTGCTTATCTAAGGAGGGAATTATTACTACTTAGCTAAGTCAGATTACAAGAAAGGTTAAACAAAACAATGGAAAGGAAAATATGTTTAAACACATATTTCAGGGGTATATCCTTCCAAGGACAAGCAGAGCATGATATCAATAACAGGATAAAAAGTAGAAAACCCTTTAGGTGAGGGGAGAAAAATTTCATGGCATTACCCATACAACGGTGTTTGGATAATAGATCAAAAACAATTGGCAATGTGCTTCCAATGCTCCTGTGGATATTTGGAATACCACAGTCATGCTTTGAGGTAGCACTGGTATGGTGTTTCAAGTAAGAGTTGGGTCTGAAGATCTCAAGAGATGCAAAGGAACGATTTTAAGAATAACAAGGAACGTAAGGTATAACCAAACACAACCAGGTCTATGTTGGCAAAAAGTCAAGGATGTCATCGATGATATCACAAATCATCGAGGGGCAGGGATGGTATTTCTAGCCATGAATTCAATAGACAACTCAACAGAGGTCATAATGTTGATGCTGATCACGATGCATTTGTCGAGAGGTTACAAGAAGATGAAATCGATCAGCAAAATGATCAAAGCAGTTGGAATAAGATTCAAGGTCAATGGAACCACGGATATTACGCTCGAACTCAGACTATGCAAGCAAAATGATAGGATGATGAAAGTTTGACACTGATTTAGCTCATTGCCAAAAATGTGCACCGGAAAGGAGGACCCGGTAGCACAGTTAGGATTAGCATGATAAACATGTAGCCGATCAGGCTAGGGATGGCATGATGGAGTAGTAAACTTCCCAGCAACAAGTACTAGGGGTATTGAATCACCGAGCGGAATCGATTCATTGTTCGGTGGTCTCGGTTGACGACAACCCAGACCCGTGGAGTGACTATGTCAGGGAAAAGTATCACTCCATCAGAAAATTCATAGGACATAGTACAATAGGAAGATATCCTTGAGATAGTAGAGAGGGTAATTCTCGAGGTAGTTCAGTATAGAGGTTGGACAGTTGAAATGATCTGCAGAAGACAAGTATATTAACTTGTCCGGGAAAAGGAATCAAAAGGAACAACATGGTCGGAACCATGATTGCAACAGACAAAACCCCAGATATAATATGAACTTATACGAAGTGGATAATTAATTTAAGAGAAGCTCTAATGACTAGATATACATCGTGTCCATGGGCATGAACACAAAGTTCAAGGTCGACTCCCACTTCTTCAATGCATAACCTTTCATTCACTTCTCGTTTTCGAAGAAATTGTAGTGCTGAAAATTTGTCTGGTGAAGCACCAGAAGAATATGACTCGCATAACTTTCGAGTTCACACGGATTAGGGAAAGCATAGGTTCAACCCATCGGGGCATCTTAGGAACATATAACGCTTCAGAAGTAAATTATACAAGGTCAAAAGCAGAGTGTGGTTGAGAACGCAGAGGATACAATTTACCAAAGGCATTATGTATCATGGAAGAACTGACAAGGTGGTTAAATATGAAGGACACTGTCGGATAATAATCCAACAATGGGTCTGGCGATCCATAACAAAGCTGATGTGAGTATCGATACTCAACCAAAGGAAGAAGGAATACAAAGGCATCGGATTATAGAACATCTGAATAAATTGATGCTTAGATAACAAAGGAAATATGAATCCCAATTGGAAGGATCAGAAGCAGACGCTCTGATCGAGGATGGGTAGTTTGAATAGACCTAGGGGTACGATCGACGTCAATTAGATTGGTCGAGAACCAGCTCATGTTCAAAATGACGTCTGAGCCAGAAAGATAATTCTAAAAGGATCAACTGACGATTGCGTGCATTCGCACTCATGTTGAATCAGTAAGATCAAAATGACGGTGTCAAAGGATACTAATGCATATTGCCAGTCATGTGGAAAGCATCCATAATGCAAGCAGGCAAGTATTTGCAGAGCAATTAGTTGCTAAGGATTTTCAGAAGATTGAATAGTATTTCAATGTATCTTGTGGATCATATGAACAAATGGGGAGGAATGGATACTCGGTAAGTGCGAGGAATTATCCGTAAGGGGTATTAATACGGAAAAGAACTGCAAAGCGGTGGGCACAAAGGATTCTCGGAATATCGAAGAATTTTTCAGGGTATCAAGTAATAACAGGGGTAACTGGGAACGAAGGTATGAACGACAAGTGTAAGCAGTTATCCATAAGGATTTATCGGTGGTCGGGAATAGCAAAAGTGGTGGGCACAAACTCTCGAGAGAATATCGGAGAGTATCTTCGGAACCTTCTGGTGAGGCAGTCGATCATCTGGAATGAAGGGGTTCTCCGGCAGGAAGTGGTATCGAGATCCTAGTGTTATCATTAGTAAAAATCATTTAACCTGAATAGAAGAGAGAAGAGAGTCCCAGAGTATAGGCGAGGAATAAAAAGATCATAATACCACCCAATTGGCGACGTGGGCCCGTAAGCCATACAGCCATGTTAGTAAAACGGTTTTCATTGTCTAGACTCAACTTTGGCCAAGGAGTTGGAAAGGGGGTTCCTACAGGCAGTCGGCTCTGATACCAACTTGTGACGCCCCCGACTCAATCGCGCACTAACCATACACGCAAATGCACACGATCAAGCCTAAGGACTCACGGGAAGATATCACAACACAACTCTAAAACATAAATAAAGTCATACAAGCTTTATATTACAAGCCAGGGGTCTCGAGGGCTCGAATACATAAGCTTGCGTACAAGCGTCAGCGGAAGCATCAGATATCTGAGTACAGATATAATATCCACCCTCGGGGTAGTAGTAGCGATCGTCGGGGGGGGGGGGGGGGGGGGGGGGGGGGGGGGGGGGGGGGGGGGGGGGGGGGGGGGGGGGGGGGGGGGGGGGGGGGGGGGGGGGGGGGGGGGGGGGGGGGGGGGGGGGGGGGGGGGGGGGGGGGGGGGGGGGGGGGGGGGGGGGGGGGGGGGGGGGGGGGGGGGGGGGGGGGGGGGGGGGGGGGGGGGGGGGGGGGGGGGGGGGGGGGGGGGGGGGGGGGGGGGGGGGGGGGGGGGGGGGGGGGGGGGGGGGGGGGGGGGGGGGGGGGGGGGGGGGGGGGGGGGGGGGGGGGGGGGGGGGGGGGGGGGGGGGGGGGGGGGGGGGGGGGGGGGGGGGGGGGGGGGGGGGGGGGGGGGGGGGGGGGGGGGGGGGGGGGGGGGGGGGGGGGGGGGGGGTGCCTGGGACCCTCCGATCCTACTCCTGGTCGTCGGCAAGCTCGTAGTAATATCCACCCTCGGGGTAGTAGTAGCGATCGTCGGCGAGTGCAGCTGTCTCAGGGACTCCATCATCTGGTTGCATCAACAGGGATATGGGGGAAAAACAAAACAAAGCAACCGTGAGTACTCATCCGAAGTACTCAGCAAGCAAGGATCTACACTACATATGCAACATTATCAAAGAATGGCTGTATATGTGGACTGGGCTGTAGAAATGCCAGAATAGAGAGAAGGCCTAGTCCTATCGAAGACTAGCATCTTCAGAGGTCCTGCAGCATTAGAAGAGTGTAGATTGGTACCGTATAAAGTAGTAGTATCATTAAGTATAATCCTCACCCAGAGATCCTTTCTCGACTCCCTGCGAGAAAGCAATCCCAGAGCCATACAGTCATCAACCTCGTCCTGAGATCCCTTCTTGACTCCCTGCGAGAAGCAATCCCAGAGCCACAGTATCCAGGTCACATCTCAAGTTCTAGTTGTATCGATCGGGATACAACTCCGAGTGTCCTTTACCGTAGGACCGGCTATCGATAGAAGTGTTCTTCCCTGCAGGGGTGCACCAACTTACCCACCACGCTCACTTAATTCCGGCCGGTCACACTTTCTGGGTCATGCCCGGCCTCGGCCAAACGATACACCGCAACCCTACCTACAGCTCAGCAGAGAGGTCCCCGTCGGACTAACCTATGCGCAAGGGGGTCTTGGCCATCGCCCCTCGCCCTCCGGGTCGTTGCGTGCAGGGCGGGTCCAGGCTCCACCACTACAGGATGGTGTCGGCCCAACCTGGCCGCGATGCTGAACTGGACGTCTGACAGAACTTTCGGCTGATGCTACGATGCAGAACGCCCATACTATGCCCACGTGATGGTTAGTGCTATCAGGCCAGAGGCCTGCTCGAATCAAATATCCAAATCGTAGTGGACTAGGGGCTTGCGGTAACGAGCAGAGACTCATGATCGATGTGACCCCGTCGCCCCGTCTCGAGGACTTGCGGCAAGGGCCAAGATTGCCCGGCCACGCCTCGTATTCATCACTCGGGCACCATCCAGGCAGCCCGTCTTCACATCACACGCGGGTACCCCTCAGGGTCAACCCGCCTTTCCAAGTAACAAATAGTACAGTTCAAGTATCCATGTGTCCATAACATCATGGGAATCCGAGGTATCACCCTTGTTGGATTCCTACTCGATGTATCTGTCAAGGTGAACTTGGAGGAACCACCCTCGATGGGTTCACACTTGAGATGTTGTACGACAGCGTCGTTATCGGAAGTGGAGAAGGAGGAATCACCCTCGATGACCACGACTGAATAGCTACTCTATAGAGTTAACATCAGTAGTGCTACAAGAGGTTTCACCCTCGGCACTCGATAGTAACGCTGCAGTGTCGTTACAACTAAAGGGGGGGTGATGTGCGGTGCCGGGGCCTGGTCTTCAATCCCGTTGATTGGGTCTTCAGATAATCCAGCGGGGCAGTCGGGACAAGTGGGGTCACTTATAGGTCTCTACTCAGCCTATACTAGACAATTTAGGATAAGCAGGTAAGGTTTCAATAACAGGTTACAATAAATAGGCTATGCATCAGAATAGGATAAACAGTAGCAGTAGCAAAATCTAATGCAAGCAGGAGAGAATTAGAATGGGCGATATCGGGATGCTCAAGGGGGGGGGGCTTGCCTGGTTGCTCGGCGGCAAGGGCAAGCTCGTCAACGGTGTCGTCGGGCTCCTGAGCTGCGTCGGTCTCGGGGACGACGTCGGTGTCGGGGTCTAGCGAGAGGGAAGAGGGGGAGGAAACGGATAAATACACAGCGAACAAGTGCTACACAATGTATGACATGACAATAAGCAGTGTCGGGTGTGTCCTAACGTATGGTTGCACGTTACCGAGGAAGGGGGAATCCATCCGGGAATGTTTTCCCGGTTCCGGACCTGTGTCAGACAGATGACCGGAGGGGGATGGTTGCATGTTCGCTATTCTAGGGATGCATGACGGACGAACGGACTGCGTATTTGGATTCGTCTCGAAATTCTGAGCAACTTTCATGTACAAAGTTTTTCGATCTGAGCTACGGATTATTTTATATGATTTTTTAAAGTTTTTAATCATTTTCTGGAATTTAATTATTTATTTAAATCCAACATTATCCGAAACAGTAACTGTGACATCATCGTGACATCAACATGACGTCAGCAGTTCAACCTGACAGGTGGGGGCCACCTGTCATTGTCACATTAGTCTAACTAGGTTTAATTAAGCTAATTATGTTTTAATTAGACTAACTAATTAATTAATTTAATTAAACGGAATTAATTAAGTTAATTAATTATTTAATTAACTAATTAGTTAATATATACTTATTTATTTTAATTCATTTTGGGGCGGGCCCCACTGGTCATACCCCCAAGGGGCCCCAGCTGCCAGTGGCACACAGGCCACTGGAGCGGTTTTAACGGGCGCGGGCGAGGGCGTTCGCCCGAACGGGCACGAGCGAGGGGACGCGCCGGGGCGCCGGCACTGCGCCGGCGCCGGGCGTCGAGGGTGGCCGCCGAGGGGATGCGCGGGCGGGAGGGCGCGTGGCCGTGAGCGGAGGCGCAGGCGAGGCAGTGGAACCGCGGCGCAGAGGAGCAGCGGCGCGACAGTGGTGGTGGCTGGAGGCGGAGCCAGGCCATGGCGGGAGCGCGGCGAGCGCGACTGGGCAGGCGCCGAGCACGCGTCGGGCGCGGACAGGGCACCCGGGCAGGCGTGGCCGTGGCTGGAGAGAGGCGACGTGCAGGGCGGCAGGCGGGGGACGGGCGAGCGCGCGCAGCAAGCAGTAGTAGCGTGGGTCGGTGCGCGGCTGGATGTGGCAGAGTAGAGGCAAGGTGGCGCCAGGACGGGGTTCGGCGAGTGGCGGTGCGGCTGCGAGGACCGGGGCGCGTTCGAGCTGCAGGCGAGAGGAGTGGAGGAGAGGGGCTCACGGCCGCGTAGAGGAACGGGGGCGGCGAGGCTTGATGGCGTCTGGTGAGGAGGGAGGCGAGGAGGCGACGGCGGCGAGGTCCTCGGGCGGCGGCATGGCGTCGGGGATGAGTGCCGGTGACGGCGTCGGGCGCCCAGGCGCGGGCGTCGACTCGTGGGGGGGGGGGGGGGGGGGGGGGGGGGGGGGGGGGGGGGGGGGGGGGGGGGGGGGGGGGGGGGGGCCCGGGGCTAGCGGGGGGGTAGGTCGGCTGGGCCGGCCGGCTGGATGGCCAGCTGGGCCAAGGCCTAGTAGGGGAGGGGGAGGTTTTCCCCTTTTGTTTTGTTTTATTTTGTTTTTCTTTTATTTATCTATTTCTTTTCTGTTTTGTTTTCTTTCACATTTATTCTAGTTTTGTAAAATAACAAATGATCCCTAAATTCATATAATCACTGAGCCCATTGTCACACAAGTTTAACCTCCAAACAAATGAGTTTGACATTTTTTAATAATTATAAAAGGCATTTAAAAATTGGTTTTGCTGCTGTTTCAATTGTTTAGCCCATTTAAACATTTTATTCAAAGTTGGATTTTTGCATGATTATTATCCAGGGAATAATTGCCACTAGATGAACATTTTAGTTCACATGTTTGTGGATTTAAATTATTAAATTATAATTTGAATTTGAATTGGTTTGATTTTTCCCTAAGTGATAACTTGACCTAGTCAAACTTGATGACATGGCACCATTAGCAGGGGATCACTGTAGCATGATGCTGGGGGTGTCACACTTATCCCATTAAATTTAGTCCTTTTGATTACTTTTGCTTACCACAAAGAAAACTTGCTGCTGAACGAAGGGAGTATGAGATGAGTTTTTGAGATTTGCCTTATCATTACTATGACAATACCTAGATCTATTCGTGTTTTATGCCTAGCTAAGGGCGTTAAACAATAGCGCTTGTTGTGAGGCAACCCAATTTTATTTTTTATCTTTGCTTTTTGGTTCTGTTTTGCAATAAATAATTCATCTAGCCTCTGGTTAGATGTGGTTTTGTGTTTTAATTAGTGTTTATGCCAAGTAAGACCTTTGGGATGGCTTTCGGTGATAGTTGATTTGATCTTGCTGAAAAATAGAAACTTTTGCGTCTAGTCACAGAATTGTTTAAATTCACTGGAGCGTGGAAAAACCCTGAATTTGTTAGGGGGGGGGGGGGGGGGGGGGGGGGGGGGGGGGGGGGGGGGGGGGGGGGGGGGGGGGGGGGGGGGGGGGGGGGGGGGGGGGGGGGGGGGGGGGGGGGGGGGGGGGGGGGGGGGGGGGGGGGGGGGGGGGGGGGGGGGGGGGGGGGGGGGGGGGGGGGGGGGGGGGGGGGGGGGGGGGGGGGGGGGGGGGGGGGGGGGGGGGGGGGGGGGGGGGGGGGGGGGGGGGGGGGGGGGGGGGGGGGGGGGGGGGGGGGGGGGGGGGGGGGGGGGGGGGGGGGGGGGGGGGGGGGGGGGGGGGGGGGGGGGGGGGGGGGGGGGGGGGGGGGGGGGGTTTCAAGTTTTGGGTAAAGATTTGATGGACAACGGAATAAGGAGTGGCAAGAGGCTAAGCCTGGGGATGCCAAGGCACCCCAAGGTAATATTTAAGGACAACCAAGCATCTAAGCTTGGGGATGCCCCGGATGGCATCCCCTCTTTGTCTTCACTCCATCGGTAAATTTACTTGAGGCTATATTTTTATTCACCACATGATATGTGTTTTGCTTGGAGCGTCTTGTATGATATGAGTCTTTGCTTTTTAGTTTGCCAAAATCATCCTTGTTGTACACACCTTTTGAGAGGGACACACATTGATCGTGAATTTATTAGAATACTCTATGTGCTTCACTTATATCTTTTGAGCTAGGCAGTTTGCTCTAGTGCTTCACTTATATCTTTTTAGAGCACGGCGGTGGCATTTTATAGAAATTGATGAACTCTCATGCTTCACTTATATTATTTTGAGAGTCTTAAACAGCATGGTATTTTTCTTAGTTTATGAATTTAGTCCTAATATGATGGGCATCCAAGAGGGATATAATAAAAACTTTCATATAAAGAGCATTGAATAAGATGAGAAGTTTGATTCGTTGCATTTGTTTTGAGATATAAAGATGGTGATATTAGAGTCATGCTAGTGAGTAATTGTGGATTGGTAGAAATACTTGTGTTAAAGTTTGTGATTCCTGTAGCATACACGTATGGTGAACCGTTATGTGATGAAGTCAGAGCATGATTTATTTTTTGATTGTCTTCCTTATGAGTGGCGGTCGGGGATGAGCGATGGTCTTTTCCTACCAATCTATCCCTCTAGGAGCATGCGTGCAGTACTTTGTTTTGATGGCTAATAAATTTTTGCAATAAGTATGTGAGTTCTTTATGACTAATGTTGAGTCCATGATTATACGCACTCTCACCCTTCCACCATTGCTAGCCTCTCTAGTACCGCGCAACTTTCGCCGGTGCATTAAACCCATCATATATTTTCCTCAAAACAGCCACCATACCTACCTATTATGGCATTTCCATAGCCATTCCGAGATATATTGCCATGCAACTTCCACCGTTCCATTTTATTATGACACGCACCATCATTGTCATACTGCTTTGCATGATCATGTAGTTGGCATAGTATTTGTGGCAAGGCCACCGTTCATATTTTTTATACATGTCACTCTTGATCATAGCACATCTCGGTACACCACCGGAGGCATTCATATAGAGTCATATCTTGTTCTTGTATCGAGTTGTAATTTTTGAGTTGTAAGCAAATAAAAGTGTGATGATCATCATTATTAGAGCATTGTCCCATGTGAGGAAAGGATGATGGAAGCTATGATTCCCTCACAAGTTGGGATGATTCTCCGGACTTTACAAAAAATAAAAGAGGCCAAAGAAGCCCAAACAAACAAACAAAATGAGAGAAAAGAGAGAAGGGACAATGTTACTATCTCTTTTCCACACTTGTGCTTCAAAGTAGCACCATGATCTTCATGATAGAGAGTCTCCTATTTTGTCACTTTCATATACTAGTGGAAATTTTTCATTATAGAACTTGGCTTGTATATTTCAATGATGGGCTTCCTCAAATTTTCCTAGGTCTTCATGAACAAGCAAGTTGGATGCACACCCACTTAGTTTCTTTTTGAGCTTTCATACACTTATAGCTCTAGTGCATCTTTTGCATGGCAATCCCTACTCACTTGCATCGATATCAATTGATAGGCATCTCCATAGCCCATTAATTTTCCTAGTTGATGTGAGACTTTCTCCTTCTTTTTGTCTTCTCCACAACCACCATGGGGGGGGGGGGGGGGGGGGGGGGGGGGGGGGGGGGGGGGGGGGGGGGGGGGGGGGGGGGGGGGCGTGAAAGTTGAAAAGGTTTGAGAACATCAAAAGTATGAAACAATTGCTTGGGTTGTCATCGGGGTTGTGCATGATTTGAATGTTTTGTGTGATGAAGATGGAGCATAGCCAAACTATATGATTTTGTTGGGATAAGCTTTCTTTGGCCATGTTATTTTGAGAAGACATAATTGCCTTGTTAGTATGCTTGAAGTATAATTGTTTTTATGTCAATATTAAACTTTTGTTTTGAATCTTATGGATCTGAACATTCATGCCACAATAAAGAAAATTACATAGATAAATATGTTAGGTAGCATTCCACATCAAAAATTCTGTTTTTATCATTTACCTACTCGAGGACGAGCAGGAATTAAGCTTGGGGATGCTTGATACGTCTCCAACGTATCTATAAATTTTGATTGTTCCATGCTATTATATTATCTGTTTTGGATGTTTTATATGCATTAATATGCTATTTTATATTAATTTTGGGACTAACCTATTAACATAGAGCCCAGTGCCAGTTCCTGTTTTTTTCCTTGTTTTTGAGTTTCGCAGAAAAGAAATACCAAACGGAGTCCAAACGGAATGAAACCTTCGCGATGATTTTTCTTGGACCAGAAGACAACCAGGAGACTTGGAGATGAAGTCAGAGGAGCCACGAGGCGGCCACAAGGACGGAGGGCGCGCCCAGGGGGGTAGGGCGCGCCCCCCACCCTTGTGGGCCCCCCCGTGACCCTTCTGACCTAATTCTTTCGCCTATATATTTCCAAATATCCGGGGGGGGGGGGGGGGGGGGGGGGGGGGGGGGGGGGGGGGGGGGGGGGGGGGGGGGGGGGGGGGGGGGGGGGGGGGGGGGGGGGGGGGGGGGGGGGGGGGGGGGGGGGGGGGGGGGGGGGGGGGGGGGGGGGGGGGGGGGGGGGGGGGGGGGGGGGGGGGGGGGGGGGGGGGGGGGGGGGGGGGGGGGGGGGGGGGGGGGGGGGGGGGGGGGGGGGGGGGGGGGGGGGGGGGGGGGGGGGGGGGGGGGGGGGGGGGGGGGGGGGGGGGGGGGGGGGGGGGGGGGGGGGGGGGGGGGGGGGGGGGGGGGGGGGGGGGGGGGGGGGGGGGGGGGGGGGGGGGGGGGGGGGGGGGGGGGGGGGGGGGGGGGGGGGGGGGGGGGGGGGGGGGGGGGGGGGGGGGGGGGGGGGGGGGGGGGGGGGGGGGGGGGGGGGGGGGGGGGGGGGGGGGGGGGGGGGGGGGGGGGGGGGGGGGGGGGGGGGGGGGGGGGGGGGGGGGGGGGGGGGGGGGGGGGGGGGGGGGGGGGGGGGGGGGGGGGGGGGGGGGGGGGGGGGGGGGGGGGGGGGGGGGGGGGGGGGGGGGGGGGGGGGGGGGGGGGGGGGGGGGGGGGGGGGGGGGGGGGGGGGGGGGGGGGGGGGGGGGGGGGGGGGGGGGGGGGGGGGGGGGGGGGGGGGGGGGGGGGGGGGGGGGGGGGGGGGGGGGGGGGGGGGGGGGGGGGGGGGGGGGGGGGGGGGGGGGGGGGGGGGGGGGGGGGGGGGGGGGGGGGGGGGGGGGGGGGGGGGGGGGGGGGGGGGGGGGGGGGGGGGGGGGGGGGGGGGGGGGGGGGGGGGGGGGGGGGGGGGGGGGGGGGGGGGGGGGGGGGGGGGGGGGGGGGGGGGGGGGGGGGGGGGGGGGGGGGGGGGGGGGGGGGGGGGGGGGGGGGGGGGGGGGGGGGGGGGGGGGGGGGGGGGGGGGGGGGGGGGGGGGGGGGGGGGGGGGGGGGGGGGGGGGGGGGGGGGGGGGGGGGGGGGGGGGGGGGGGGGGGGGGGGGGGGGGGGGGGGGGGGGGGGGGGGGGGGGGGGGGGGGGGGGGGGGGGGGGGGGGGGGGGGGGGGGGGGGGGGGGGGGGGGGGGGGGGGGGGGGGGGGGGGGGGGGGGGGGGGGGGGGGGGGGGGGGGGGGGGGGGGGGGGGGGGGGGGGGGGGGGGGGGGGGGGGGGGGGGGGGGGGGGGGGGGGGGGGGGGGGGGGGGGGGGGGGGGGGGGGGGGGGGGGGGGGGGGGGGGGGGGGGGGGGGGGGGGGGGGGGGGGGGGGGGGGGGGGGGGGGGGGGGGGGGGGGGGGGGGGGGGGGGGGGGGGGGGGGGGGGGGGGGGGGGGGGGGGGGGGGGGGGGGGGGGGGGGGGGGGGGGGGGGGGGGGGGGGGGGGGGGGGGGGGGGGGGGGGGGGGGGGGGGGGGGGGGGGGGGGGGGGGGGGGGGGGGGGGGGGGGGGGGGGGGGGGGGGGGGGGGGGGGGGGGGGGGGGGGGGGGGGGGGGGGGGGGGGGGGGGGGGGGGGGGGGGGGGGGGGGGGGGGGGGGGGGGGGGGGGGGGGGGGGGGGGGGGGGGGGGGGGGGGGGGGGGGGGGGGGGGGGGCCACCTATCCCGGAGGGCCCCATGGGCTGAAGTGAGAAGGGAACCAGCCCTTGGTGGGCTGGTGCGCCCCCCTTGGGCCTCCCCGTGCGCCTAGGGTTGGGAACCCTAGGGGGTGGGGGCGCCTCCACCTGGCTTGGGGGCCAAGCCACCCCCTTGGCCGCCGCCCCCCATCTAGATGGGATCTAGAGGGGCCGGCGCCCCCCCTAGCCCCTATATATAGTGGAGGGGAGGGAGGGCAGCAGCACCCTAGCCCCTGGTGCCTCCCTCTCCCTCCCGTGACACCTCTTCCTCCTCCAGTAGCGCTTTGCGAAGCCCTGCTGAAATCCCGCAGCTTCCACCACCACACCGTCGTGCTGTTGGATCTCCATCAACCTCTCCTCCTCCCTTGCTGGTTCAAGAAGGAGGAGATGTCTCCGCTCCGTACGTGTGTTGAACGCGGAGGTGCCGTCCGTTCAGCGCTCGGTCATCGGTGATTTGGATCACGACGAGTACGACTCCATCAACCCCGTTCTCTTGAACGCTTCCGCTCGCGATCTACAAGGGTATGTAGATGCACTCCTCTCTCACTCGTTGCTAGATGACTTCATAGATTGATCTTGGTGATGCGTAGAAAATTTTAAAATTCTGCTACGATCCCCAACAGTGGCATCATGAGCTAGGTCTATGCATAGTTTCTATGCACGAGTAGAACACAAGTTGTTGTGGGCGTTGATTTTGTCAATTTACTTGACGTTACTAGTCTTATCTTGATTCGGCGGCATCGTGGGATGAAGCGGCCCGGACCGACCCGCGGAGGTGCCGTCCGTTCAGCGCTCGGTCATCGGTGATTTGGATCACGACGAGTACGACTCCATCAACCCCGGGGGGGGGGGGGGGGGGGGGGGGGGGGGGGGGGGGGGGGGGGGGGGGGGGGGGGGGGGGGGGGGGGGGGGGGGGGGGGGGGGGGGGGGGGGGGGGGGGGGGGGGGGGGGGGGGGGGGGGGGGGGGGGGGGGGGGGGGGGGGGGGGGGGGGGGGGGGGGGGGGGGGGGGGGGGGGGGGGGGGGGGGGGGGGGGGGGGGGGGGGGGGGGGGGGGGGGGGGGGGGGGGGGGGGGGGGGGGGGGGGGGGGGGGGGGGGGGGGGGGGGGGGGGGGGGGGGGGGGGGGGGGGGGGGGGGGGGGGGGGGGGGGGGGGGGGGGGGGGGGGGGGGGGGGGGGGGGGGGGGGGGGGGGGGGGGGGGGGGGGGGGGGGGGGGGGGGGGGGGGGGGGGGGGGGGGGGGGGGGGGGGGGGGGGGGGGGGGGGGGGGGGGGGGGGGGGGGGGGGGGGGGGGGGGGGGGGGGGGGGGGGGGGGGGGGGGGGGGGGGGGGGGGGGGGGGGGGGGGGGGGGGGGGGGGGGGGGGGGGGGGGGGGGGGGGGGGGGGGGGGGGGGGGGGGGGGGGGGGGGGGGGGGGGGGGGGGGGGGGGGGGGGGGGGGGGGGGGGGGGGGGGGGGGGGGGGGGGGGGGGGGGGGGGGGGGGGGGGGGGGGGGGGGGGGGGGGGGGGGGGGGGGGGGGGGGGGGGGGGGGGGGGGGGGGGGGGGGGGGGGGGGGGGGGGGGGGATTCCCTTTGTCTATCGGTATGATACTTGCCCGAGATTCGATCGTCGGTATCTTGATACCTTGTTCAATCTCGTTACCGACAAGTCTCTTTACTCGTTTCCGTAACACATCATCCCGTGAACAACTCCTTGATCACATTGAGCTCTTTATGATGATGTCCTACCGAGTGGGCCCAGAGGTACCTCTCCGTCACACGGAGTGACAAATCCCAGTCTCGATTCGTGCCAACCCAACAGACACTTTCGGAGATACCCGTAGTGCACCTTTATAGCCACCCAGTTACGTTGTGATGTTTGGTACACCCAAAGCACTCCCACGGTATCCGGGAGTTGCACAATCTCATGGTCTAAGGAAAAGTTACTTGACATTGGAAAAGCTTTAGCAAACGAACTACCCGATCTAGTGCTAGGCTTATGATTGGGTCTTGTCCATCACATCATTCTCCTAATGATGTGATCCTGTTATCAATGACATCCAATGTCCATGGTCAGGAAACCGTAACCATCTATTGATCAACGAGCTAGTCAACTAGAGGCTCACTAGGGACATGTTGTGGTCTATGTATTCACACATGTATTACGATTTTCGGATAACACAATTATAGCATGAATAACAGACAATTATCATGAACAAGGAAATATAATAATAACCATTTTATTATTGCCTCTAGGGCATATTTCCAACAGAAAGGACACCGCAAGATTGAACCCAAAGCTAAGCACTTCTCCTATTGCAAGAAAAACCAATCTAGTTAGCCAAACCAAACCGATAGTTTGAAGAGAATTACAAAGATATCAAATCATGCATAAAAAAATTCAGAGAAGATTCAAATAATATTCATAGATAAGCTGATCATAAATCCACAATTCATCGGATCTCGGCAAACACACCGCAAAAAAGTATTACACCGAATAGATCTCCAAGAACATCGAGGAGAACATGGTATTGAGAATCAAAGAGAGAGAAGAAGCCATCTAGCTACTAGCTATCGACCCGTAGGTCTGTGGTAAACTACTCACGCTTCATCAGAATGGCAATAGTGTTGATGTAGAAGCCCTCCGTGATCGAATCCCCCTCCGGCAGGGTGCCGAAAAAGGTCCCTAGATGGGATCTCACGGGTACATAAGGTTACGGCGGTGGAAAAGTGTTTTCGTGGATGCCTCTGGTGGTTTGGGGATATTTGGGAATATATAGGCGAAAGAATTAGGTCAGAAGGGTCACGGGGGGCCCACAAGGGTGGGGGGCGCGTCCTACCCCCCTGGGCGCGCCCTCCGTCCTTGTGGCCGCCTCGTGGCTCCTCTGACTTCATCTCCAAGTCTCCTGATTGTCTTCTGGTCCAAGAAAAATCATCGTGAAGTTTTATTCCGTTTGGACTCCGTTTAGTATTCCTTTTCTGCTAAACTTAAAAACAAGGAAAAAACAGAAACTGGCACTGGGCTCTAGGTTAATAGGTTAGTCCCAAAAATAATATAAAATAGCATATTAATGCATATAAAACATCCAAAACAGATAATATAATAGCATGGAACAATAAAAATTATAGATATGTTGGAGACATATCATTGGCGCTGGGGAGATCATGCACCACCACGTCGTCCTCCAACAACGGCACAACCTCCTTGCCCTTGTCCAATGGCGGCACAACCTCCTTGTTGTTCTGCATTATAAACAACACGAAGTTCAAAGATGAGCATTCATTCCTATTGGACTAACGCTCCTATATTTACCCACCCTACTTACCCACCACCGCACTCAAACCCTATCTGTCTCTCCTCTTCCACCTCTCTGTTTCACCACCTCTCCATCGCCATGAACCCCATCCCCAACCATTCCCCTGGAGCATTGGATGGAGGGCGTTCTTCCTTGAGTGCTCGCTCGGTGACCGCATGAAGTTCGAGAACACCTTGAAAGTGTGCTCAAACTTCAGCATCATCGAAGACATGTAGAAGGAGGCAGATGCTGTTGTAAAGAAGACTACGGCTGAGGAGCTGAACACATAATACCTGACCCTGTGAAGGGCGCTATGTCAGTGGACATTATGCGCTAGTTCATGAATCAGACATTATGCGCTAGGTCATGAATCAGGCAGACTCCAGCGATGATGGACATGAAGGAAATATGCCCTAGAGGCAATAATAAAGTTATTATTTATTTCCTTATTTCATGATAAATGTTTATTATTCATGCTAGAATTGTATTAACCGGAAACATGATACATGTGTGAATACATAGACAAACAGAGTGTCACTAGTAAGCCTCTACTAGACTATCTCGTTAATCAAAGATGGTTATGTTTCCTAACCATAGACATGAGTTGTCATTTGATTAATAGGATCACATCATTAGGAGAATGATGTGATTGACTTGACCCATTCCATTAGCTTAGCACTTGATCGTTTAGTATGTTGCTATTTCTTTCTTCATGACTTATACATGTTCCTATGACTATGAGATTATGCAACTCCCGTTTACCGGAGGAACGGGGGGGGGGGGGGGGGGGGGGGGGGGGGGGGGGGGGGGGGGGGGGGGGGGGGGGGGGGGGGGGGGGGGGGGGGGGGGGGGGGGGGGGGGGGGGGGGGGGGGGGGGGGGGGGGGGGGGGGGGGGGGGGGGGGGGGGGGGGGGGGGGGGGGGGGGGGGGGGGGGGGGGGGGGGGGGGGGGGGGGGGGGGGGGGGGGGGGGGGGGGGGGGGGGGGGGGGGGGGGGGGGGGGGGGGGGGGGGGGGGGGGGGGGGGGGGGGGGGGGGGGGGGGGGGGGGGGGGGGGGGGGGGGGGGGGGGGGGGGGGGGGGGGGGGGGGGGGGGGGGGGGGGGGGGGGGGGGGGGGGGGGGGGGGGGGGGGGGGGGGGGGGGGGGGGGGGGGGGGGGGGGGGGGGGGGGGGGGGGGGGGGGGGGGGGGGGGGGGGGGGGGGGGGGGGGGGGGGGGGGGGGGGGGGGGGGGGGGGGGGGGGGGGGGGGGGGGGGGGGGGGGGGGGGGGGGGGGGGGGGGGGGGGGGGGGGGGGGGGGGGGGGGGGGGGGGGGGGGGGGGGGGGGGGGGGGGGGGGGGGGGGGGGGGGGGGGGGGGGGGGGGGGGGGGGGGGGGGGGGGGGGGGGGGGGGGGGGGGGGGGGGGGGGGGGGGGGGGGGGGGGGGGGGGGGGGGGGGGGGGGGGGGGGGGGGGGGGGGGGGGGGGGGGGGGGGGGGGGGGGGGGGGGGGGGGGGGGGGGGGGGGGGGGGGGGGGGGGGGGGGGGGGGGGGGGGGGGGGGGGGGGGGGGGGGGGGGGGGGGGGGGGGGGGGGGGGGGGGGGGGGGGGGGGGGGGGGGGGGGGGGGGGGGGGGGGGGGGGGGGGGGGGGGGGGGGGGGGGGGGGGGGGGGGGGGGGGGGGGGGGGGGGGGGGGGGGGGGGGGGGGGGGGGGGGGGGGGGGGGGGGGGGGGGGGGGGGGGGGGGGGGGGGGGGGGGGGGGGGGGGGGGGGGGGGGGGGGGGGGGGGGGGGGGGGGGGGGGGGGGGGGGGGGGGGGGGGGGGGGGGGGGGGGGGGGGGGGGGGGGGGGGGGGGGGGGGGGGGGGGGGGGGGGGGGGGGGGGGGGGGGGGGGGGGGGGGGGGGGGGGGGGGGGGGGGGGGGGGGGGGGGGGGGGGGGGGGGGGGGGGGGGGGGGGGGGGGGGGGGGGGGGGGGGGGGGGGGGGGGGGGGGGGGGGGGGGGGGGGGGGGGGGGGGGGGGGGGGGGGGGGGGGGGGGGGGGCTAATGCTTTCGCTTTCAGTCTATGAGGGTACGTGGACACACTCTCCCCTCTCGTTGCTATGCATCACCATGATCCTGTGTGTGCGTAGGAAAATTTTGAAATTACTACGTTCCCCAACAGGACAGAGGGCAAGATGGGCCAAGTACAGGGAGTACATGTCTCCTCAAGATCAGCGTGCCGCAACGTACTGGACTAGGGCGTTGGTCACACCGGAGGATGGCCACGATGCGGTGCAGATGGTGGTCACGGCACCGGTGGAAGGCAACCGTGCAAGACCCATTGTTCTTGGTGAAGACGACGAGGATGAGATTGCGGCTGGTGCGGTGGAAGCGGTGCAGGAAGAAAAGAAGATGGCCACGCCCCCCGCCGCTCGAAGCGCCTACAAGGTCGCCGCGACTAGTATTAAGTGCTTCTAAAATAGTTTTACCACAATCCCCACCCCTGATGTAATCAACAAAGGACCGTAAGAACCCTAGAATCCATCGATGCACAATCGATGGATTCGAGGGTTCATTGGCCGTGTTTCCCCTAAGCCAATCCCCCACCCCCGATGTGTTCAATCCCCTCCCAAACGCTCCAATCGTGTCCGCAAATCAAATCTAGCGTGACTCGAAAGCAGTAAATCGAGAGACGGGGTAAGGGCTTACCGCCATTGCCGTTGTGCTGGTCAAGCCGATGCTCGCCGCCGCCTACGATCACCTTGCAGTCAGTAGCTCTAGTGCTCACCGCCGCTGGTGTGAGCGAGGAAGAGGGGAGAGAAAGCGGTGAAGGAAGGAAGGTGAGGGTAATTTATGACGCGGCTTCGGTAAACAACGCGACATCTTGAGACCGCATCCACGCGTGCAACCACCCACGCCCACGTGCCTCGGGTTGCACCGCTCGGGCCTGGCACTGGAAAACGGTTGATTCGTCCGTTCCTCCGGATGCAGCCCCAGAGGTGCTTTAAGTTTCGTGCGGGCCAACTTTTTCATGCAACCCAAGCAACCAAACAGGCCAAAAACTGCCCGCGCGTGCCTAGCTGGGCCAAATGCAGGCTACCAAACGCGTCCATACAAACGCAGCGTAAGCTAAGAGCATCTCTAGCAGATCACGTATAAGCTCGTTGGCCCGTTAAATTCCGGCAGATTTACAGTACGCGTGAAAAAACCGGCCCGACTAGATACCGTAAAAACGGCCCTGCCCGTAAAAAATTTACGGGTGGCCCGCAAACCACCCGCGTTTCCTCTATATATACCGGAGCAGCCGTGTTTTAGGGTTCGCATCCGGCATTTCCCCTTTCCCCTTCCACCGCAAATCATTCCCTCCGCGCGAGAAATCCATCTGCCTCTAGCTGCACTTTGTCGCACGCACAGGCACACCACGCTCGCCCCGATGTCAAGTGCTGGACGCAGGAGGGGTGGCCGAGGGGGTCGTGGCAGCTCACCGCCGCGCAAGCGCTGCCATGACAACGAGGCCGGGAGCTCCTCCCTTTGTCCGCCGGTGGAGGAGTGGCGCAAAGTGCAGGCACGGGAGCGCGGCGCGCTCTCTCACAGCTGTGGCCAGCGGACATGGCAGAACTTCGACTGCCTCCACAAGATCTTCTGGCCGACGACCAAGGGCCTCCGAGAGGCGAAGTGTGCGTTCTTTGAGGCGAAGGAGGCGGCCGCCGCCGGAGAAGAAGGTGCCACGTCATGGCTAGAGGCGGCGAAATAGGAGTATGACTACGCCTTCGTCCTCTCCAACTCCTTGATGGAGTACCATCTCGACATCAAGAAGGATGGTGATGAGTAGTTCGATTTAGATTTTAAATCTCGTATGTGCCAAGTTTGTGATGAACTCTGTCTTAATTCCACCGAAGTATCATGGCGAGGTAGCTTGTTTAAATTATACAGTACACTTTACGTTACAGTAAACGAACTTTGCGTATCGCGGTTTACGGACCTGATAGAGATGGGAAGAAACAATGTTAAGCGCGTGGACCTATGCAAAATGACTACTAACCAATGCATGAAGGTGCTTAGGTGTTAAAACATTAAATTAGGGAGTCTTAGGCTACTCATAGTGGGGATTATCGTATACTAGTATCATGGATATGATACTAGTGTATGATACTACCTTCATAATGCATAGTATCATAGGGTAGTACTACATCCCTTCCGGTTTATAGGGCTCAATTCAAAAATCTCACCAACCAAGGTAGATGATGAGTGGTGGAATAGTTTTTGTAGTTTGCAAAGTACTTAATTAATGCGCTCATTTTCCTCAAAAAATTGTGTTTACCAATACATTAATTGTAATGCATGCATGCATGAAGTATATGCATTGGTCAAATTTCTCTTAACCTTTGCACGCAACAATTTAATGTGCCTTGAAATCTGAACAGGTGATGGGAAACAATCAAATTGAGACCTATAAAATGGGAAAACTAAAATTTGAGATAATCCATATAAACCGAAAAGTAGGGAGTATCATACATGATCTTATTTATGACCATGCATGACACAAAGTAGTATAACATTTATTATGTTACGGTATCTACCTATGTTACTCTAACCCTCTCTCTATTCTTTAATTCTCTACCACATCAGTATGTTTGCTATTCCCGAGTGCATGATACCGGCTAAGATACCCCCAGTATGACTAGCCTTAGTTTAAAAAAAGCACCAATGCATTGGGGAGAGTAGTTGCTAAGCTTTTTAATGCACTTAACACCTCATCTTAGCACCAATGCATTGGAGGAGGCCTACTAACCCTCTCTACCACTTGATTTTCGGGGTGGGCCCCAGCCTCCCGCAATCTCCAATCAAAACTCCCCAAGTTGCTAATTGCGTTAATCACATAATAATCATTACGTAGTGATACGTCTCCAACGTATCTATAATTTTTTATTGTTCCATGCTATTATATTATCTATTTTGGATGTTTTATATGCATTAATATGCTATTTTATATTATTTTTAGGACTAATTTATTAACCTAGAGCCCAATGCCAGGGCCAGTTTCTGTTTTTCCTTGTTTTTGAGTTTTACAGAAAAGGAATACCAAACGGAGTCCAAACGGAATAAAACTTTCGTGATGATTTTTCTTGGATCAGAAGACACACGTAGGACTTGGAAAGGAAGGTAGAAGAGTCCCGAGGGCTCCACAAGCCCTCAGGGCGCGCCCTAGGGGGGCGCCCCTGGCTTGTGGGCCCCACGGGAGTCCTTCAACCCTAATCTTTGGCCTATAAATTCAGAAATATTCCCAAACCACCATAGGGGTCCACCAAAATACTTTTTCGCCGCCGTAACCTTCTGTTCCCATGAGATCCCATCTTGGGGCCTTTTTCGGCATCCTGTCAAAGGGGGATTCGATCACGAAGGGCTTCTACATCAACTCTATTGCCTTCCGATGAAGCGTGAGTAGTTTACCACAGACCATCCGCGTCCATAGCTAGTAGCTAGATGGCTTCTTCTCTCTCTTTGATCCTCAATATCATGTTCTCCTCGTTGTTCTTGGAGATCTATCCGATGTAATATTCTTTTGCGGTGTGTTTGTCGAGATCTGATGAATTGTGGATTTATGATCAGTTTATCTATGAATATTGTTTGAATCTTCTCTGAATTCTTATATGCATGATTTGATATCTTTGTATTTCTCTTTGAATTATCGGTTTGGTTTGGCCAACTAAATTGGTTCTTCTTGCAATGGGAGAGGTGCTTAGTTTTGGGTTCAATCTTGTGGTGTCCTCACCCAGTGACAAAGTAGGGGTAGCGAGGCACGTATTGTATTGTTTTTTTGACAGAAAGACTGTAAGTGAATCCCCTACAGTATAATTGGTGCAACAAACCCAAATTGCAAGTACCATGCCTTGAACCTGGGTGGGTGGGAAGGCATCAACCCCTTCCCACCACTAGGCTATGCCTTAGTCTGCCACGTATTGTATTGTTGCCATCAAGGGTAAAAAGATGGGGTTTTCATCATATTGCTTGAGTTTATATATCCCTCTACATCATGTCATCTTACTTAAGGCGTTACTCCGTTCTTATGAACTTAATACTCTAGATGCATGCTGGATAGCGGTCGATGTGTGGAGTAATAGTAGTAGATGCAGAATCGTTTTGGTCTACTTGACACGGACGTGATGCCTATATTCATAATCATTGCCTTGGATATTGTTATAACTTTGCGCTTTTCTATCAATTTCTCGACAATAATTTGTTCACCCACCGTATTATTTACCTTCAAGAGAGAAGCCTCTAGTGAAACCTATGGCCCCCGGGTCTATTTTCCATCATATATTTTCAGATCTATAAACCAAAAAACCCAAAAATACCTTGCTGCAATTTATTTACTTTTATTTTGTTTTACATTTTAGTAAGATTTTATATCTATCTCTATCAGATCTCACCTTTGCAAGTGACCGTGAGGGGATTGATAACCCCTTTATCGCGTTGGGTGCAAGTGTTTGATTGTTTGTGCAGGTGCATAGATTGGAGACTTGCGTGTATCTCTTACTGGATTGATACCTTGGTTCTTAACTGAGGAAAATACTTATCTCTACTTTGCTGCATCACCCTTTCCTCTTCAAGGGAAAAATCAACGCAAGCTGAAGAAGTAGCAGGAAGAATTTCTGGCGCCGTTGCCAGGGAGATCTACATCAAGCCTACCAAGTACCCATCATAAACTCTCATCTCTTGCATTACATTATTTGCCATTTGCCTCTCATTTTCCTCTCCCCCACTTCTAAAACGATTTCAGAAAAACACAAAAAGATTTTACTTTTTATTCGCCTTCTTTCCGTTTGTCTTTTCGTTTGCCTTTATGTCTTACTTGGTTTGTTTGCTCGTTCGCTTGGTATAATTGTGTATTTATTGAAAATCAGAAAGCAAAAAGTTTATGGATCCTCATCCACTTGCTAATCTTTTTAAGAGATCCAATTATGATGAACCAATTGCTAGTGAGTTGAGTGCACTAGATTATCTTTATGAAGTTTTGCTTAAAATTCATGAATCTGAAAATTGTGAAGAAATTTATGAAGTGATTCATGATAGCTCCTTGAATAAAAAGCATGATTGCAATGGTGTTATTATAAATTCTATTAATTTCAATTGTGCTAATAATATGCAAAATCCTAAGCTTGGGGATGCTAATTTTGCTATGTTCACTACTTGTTGCAATGATCATGATTGGGGCGATAATGTTTCTTATGATCTTGAATTTTTTTAAGCCTCATGATGATTATGATATTGATAATAGTGTTTGCAATAATATTGAAAGTGAGTTTGGAAGAGTGTCAACTCTAGGTAATAATGATCCCACTACTTTTAAGAATGATCAATCTTATAATTTTTTTGATAAAAGTGGGTTTGGAGAAGTAATGACTTTATTTTATGTTAATCCCACTATTTTGGAAGAGTGTCAACTTTGCATGCATGTGGATCGTGAAGAGAAAATTTTATGTGGTAGCTATATTGTTGAATTTGATTATGATCCTACATGTAATTATTATGAGAGAGAGAAATATGGTTATAGAAATTTTTATGTTACTAAATTACCTCTCGTTATGTTGAGATTACTATTGTTTCTTTCTTCTTCCTTGCATATGCTAGTTTTTGCTTGTCTTGATAAATCTTTTCCCTACAAAATGCCTATGCATAGGAAGTATGTTAGACTTAAATTTGTTTTTCACAAGCTATATGATGCTCCCTTTGTGCTTTAATTTTTTATCTTTCATGTGAGCATCACCAAAAATTATCAACGCCTAGCTAAAAGGCTTTAAAGAAAAGTGCTTGTTGGGAGACAACCCAATATTTTTGTTTTCTGTTTTTATGAAAATACACATTATTACCTCTGTAGTAATTGTGTTTTGGTGTTTTTTAATTAGTGTTTGAGCCAAGTAAGACCTTTGGGATGGCTTACGGTGATAGTTGATTTGGTCTTGCTGAAAAACAGAAACTTTTGCGTTCAGTAAAATAATTTTTAAAAAAAATCATAGAAGTGTGCTTTTAATCTGAATTTTTTACACAATATTGATATACAAATGTCCCAAGTTGTCCTAATTTTTCAGAATTTTTGGAGTTACAGAAGTATACGAAGTTTTCAGATTGCTACAGACTATTCTGTTTTTGACAGATTCTGTTTTCTATGTGTTGTTTGCTTATTTTAATGAATCTATGGGTAGTACCGGGGGGGTATGAACCATGGAGAAGTTGGAATACAATATATATTACACATAAATAAAGAATGAGTTCACAACCGTACCAAAAAGTGGTGATTTATTTTCTTATACTAACGGATCTCATGAGTTTTCTGTTGAGTTTTGTGTTGTGAAGTTTTCAAGTTTTGGGTAAAGATTTGATGGACTATGGAATAAGGAGTGGCAAGAGCCTAAGCTTGGGGATGCCCAAGGCACCCCAAGGTAATATTCAAGGACAACTAAGCATCTAAGCTTGGGGATGCCCCGGATGGCATCCGCTCTTTCGTCTTCGTCTATCGGTAAATTTACTTGAGTCTATATTTTTATTCACCACATGATATGTGTTTTGCTTGGAGCGTCTTGTATGATATGAGTCTTTACTTTTTAGTTTGCCACAATCATCCTTGCTGTACACACCTTTTGAGAGAGACATGCATGAATCGTGAATTTATTAGGATACTCTATGTGCTTCACTCATATCTTTTGAGCTCGGCAATTTGCTCAAGTGCTTCACTTATATCTTTTTAGAGCATGACGATGGCTTTATTTTATAGAAATTGTTAAACTGTCATGTTTCACTTATATTATTTTGAAAGTCTCTCTAAACAGCATGGTAATTTGCCTAGGTTATGAATTTAGTCCTAATATGATGGGCATTCAAGAGGGATATAATAAAAACTTTCATATAAAGAGCGTTGAATACTATGAGAAGTTTGATTCCGTATGATTGTTTTGAGATATAAAGATGGTGATATTAGAGTCATGCTAGTGAGTAATTGTGGATTGATAGAAATACTTGTGTTTAAGTTTGTGAATCACGTAGCATGCACGTATGGTGAACCATTATGTGATGAAGTCGGATCATAATTTATTTATTGATTGTCTTCCTTATGAGTGGCGGTCGGGGACGAGCGATGGTCTTTTCCTACCAATCTATCCCCCTAGGAGCATACGTGTAGTACTTTGTTTCGATAGCTAATAGACTTTTGCAATAAGTATGTGAGTTCTTTTTGACTAATACTCCATGGATTATACGCACTCTCACCCTTCCACCATTGCTAGCCTCTCTAATACCGCGCACCAAAATATGCTTGATTTATGGTCCTTTTTTTACCAAGGGATGTAGGTGATGTCTAATATGTGTTCCTTAGATGAACATAGCTATTGTGTTTTTGATTGAGCCTCCTATTTTGCGGCTGAGTGGCTCGATATATAGCTACATGAGGAACCTTTGATTCTGGTACGACTGTGTTAATATGGCTATGGTCGAGCCCTTAGTTTTGCATCCGAGTGGCTCAAAAGGAACCTTTTGATTCTACTAGTACTACCACTTGTGTTAACTTCTCGTTGTTTTATCTGTGACCTTATCCTAATGAGTTACTGCTCGACTATTGACTTGTTAATGTTATTCTCTATCGTTGTTCAATGCATTGTGATTGTGAATATACTTGAATTTTTTACTTTTCTGGTAGTGCACTTACACACACTCACAGTAGAGTTATGAGATAAATGAAGTCTCCTTATCTGGATTGTTGGAATGCTACATGGGAGTTTGAACTGATAAGTGCCTGCTTGTTGAGTCCATGGTTCCATATCCTAGCATAATTGATTGGGACATGTCCTTCCTTATTTTTACTGTTCCAATGCAAATTGCGAACGTTGTTAAGTGCTCAGTTTACTGACGAGTATCTTCTTCTAGATCTATCTGATACATATTTCCGTGCTGTAACATTTTCTTTTTTGTTAATTTCTCTCTTACGCAGGTGTTCCTTTTTTGAAAAATGCTCCAGAGGGTACTTATGATGCAGTAATTGTTGTTTCCTCTGATCCAATAGGTGATTGTTGTAACCCAGTTCCATATTTGACTTCCTGCCCTTGTTGGTGATTAATCAATGTTTTTACCTCCCTAAACAGGTCCTGCTCAAGAGCTTTTTGAGAAGCATTTCTTCCAGGTGGAGTTGTCCGCACCCAAGCAGAGAGCATATTGTTAGCCATAATCTTGACTTAGCGCGTGCGTTAGCAGACGTGTGGCTGTGCCGTTGTGGAGAACCGCACGACCGGCGGACGTGGTGCATCTAGTTAGTTGTGATCCGTTGAGTGGATAAGGGCTGGACGTGCATGTAGGAATTAGTTGCATGTAGTTAGCGTCTAGTTGGTTAGTGGGTCGATGCTAGTGGTGTGCGTGCGCCTGTGCTAGAATGGGTATAAAACCCCCTTGTACTGATC
>JAAAWM010009960.1:0-31550 GCA_036873465.1 Thinopyrum obtusiflorum
ACTTGTGCATAAAGAGGACGGTGTGCTTTCGTTTCTGCGCCACCACGACTGGGAGATACTGGCCATGGATGCTCGCCTGGAACTGCAAGTGGAAGCAGCAGCACTACCTTCAGATGATGGCGGTCAGGGTCAGCAACCAGTCGTGATGAACCTAAACCTGATGAGCAGCACTTCTGATGATGACGACGACAACTGTAAGATTAGTGGTACTGGTGGTGGTGAGGAAATCAGTTGAGAGTTGAGCCTTTTTCTTTTCTTTTCTTGTCGTTGCGACAAGAGGAGAGAGTTGACAAGAAAGAATATAGAGATTTGGTTTGATGGAGATGGCAATAATTAATTGAATTGAGCATCACTTCACTCACTTGCTTTGATGTATGAATCCTATCCTATCCTATGTGCATCTTATCCTGAAACAAGAAGCAAGCTAGGGATAGATAGATAGATAGAAAGAAATGTAGTAACTAAAATTAGGAGGGGGGCATGCATGCATGCAGTTGGTGCTTAGGCCTGCCAGCCGGGCAAACCATCAACCCTACGTTTGTTTAGCTTAGCATGTGGGTGGCATGGCATGGCATGGATTCCGGCGGGCCGCCAATGACCTTGCTCGTCGTGTCGATTGGGATTGGATCGAAGAATCGAATCAAATTGGATTGGATTGAATGCTTGGGCAAATTCTTTCTATGTATCGTTAGGTAGTAGAATGGAATTTGCTCAAGCATTCACCACCTAGCAAGGAAGGAAGGAAGGATGGGCATCTTGTGTTGCTTCCAGTCCGGCGCCGACAAGCTCCTGGATCATGGTCATGGTGGTGGTGGTGGTGGTCCAGCGGCCGTACCTGCTTCCACAACCAAGAAGCCGCCTCCCCGAGACGCTCCAACCGTCACCGTGCGTCCCCCTAATCTGCTGCGACGAGAACGAGATGATGATCATCAAGAGGAGGAGGGCGCCCGCAGCAGCAGCAACAACAACAACAACCTTGCCACCCTCGTCGATGAGATTGTTGCAGAATCAGGTACCTACTTACACAAATCTTCATCTATCCATCCATGTACGTACATAAATAAATGTCCTTAAGAAACTAGCTACTCACCGCTCCAATCAATCAAAATATTGTAGTATGATATTACATTATGTTTTCTTATTAAGGCAAGCCTCTGACCAACAATTAATAATCCTTTAAATTTGTTTTCTTTTGTCTACCTTTGATCGGACCAACAAAATATGAGTTAGACTATGACACAAAGAGTATATATACCATTGGATTTGCACTTTTAAACAAATTTGCACAGCCTCTGTACCAAAATATAAGATGTTTTTTGGTTTTGGATAGGGTATAAAAAACTGACTTGCATTTTGTTACGGAGAAAGTACTTTTTTTATGCCCTGTTGTGTTGGTAAAATTGATGGTCAAAGTGAGATTCAAAATACAAGATGACCTTGTTGTATAAAGAAAAATGAGTGGTTGTTTGAAGTTGTGCTACATAAATAAACAAACAAAATGCACACTATACACATATTTTTGAAACAACAGAGGGGAAGGAATATATAGATAGGTGAAATAAGAGACACTGATGAATGAATGGATGACTGACTGAGATTTGCAATGCAGCGACGTACCAGCACAACCGGCGGGTGGCTGACGAGATCCTGGGGATGAACAAGGAGGAGGCGGTGACGGCGCGCGCATTCACATTCACCGAGCTGTCGGAGGCCAGCGGCGGGTTCCGGGTGGACTCGATGCTGGGCGAGGGCGGGTTCGGGCCGGTGTACCGTGGGCGGCTGAGGGACGGCACGGAGGTGGCGGTGAAGCAGCTGGACCGCAACGGGCTGCAGGGCACGCGCGAGTTCCTGGTGGAGGTGCTCATGCTCAGCCTCCTCAAGCACCCCCACCTCGTCACCCTCATCGGCTACTGCGCCGACGCCCACCACCGCATGCTCGTCTACGAGTTCATGCCCCAAGGCTCCCTCGAGGACCACCTCCTGGACCTGCCGCCGTCGTCCCCGGGGCTCGACTGGGCCACGCGCATGCGCATCGCGCAGGGCGCTGCCCGGGGCCTCGAGTACCTCCACGACGCCTCCCGCCGCCCCGGCCCGCCCGTCATCTACCGCGACTTCAAGGCCTCCAACATCCTCCTTGACGGCTGCTTCCGCGCGCACCTCTCCGACTTTGGCCTCGCCAAGGTCGGCCCCGTCGGCGACAAGACCCATGTGTCCACCAGGGTCATGGGCACCTACGGCTACTGCGCCCCCGAGTACGCGCTCACGGGGAAGCTCACCACCATGTCCGACGTCTATAGCTTCGGCGTCGTCTTCCTCGAGATCATCACGGGGCGGCGGGTCATCGACACGTCGAGGCCCCGTGATGAGCACAACCTTGTGCAGTGGGCGGCGCCGCGGTTCAAGAGCAAGAAGCGCTTCAGGGAGATGGCCGACCCGCTCCTCCGCGGCGCATACCCAACCAAGGGGCTCTACCAGGCGCTCGCCATCTCCGCCATGTGTCTGCAGGAGGATGCCACTATGCGCCCCTCCATCGCCGACGTTGTCACGGCGCTCGACTACCTCACCGGCGTCGCCAAGCCTTCCCCTAGCCCTACCCCTACCCCTCCTCAACAACAGTCGCCTTACCCTAGCCCTAGCCCTACCCCTCCTCAACAACAGTCGCCACCCAAGGAGGAGGATGATGCCACTGACAAGTTATAACAACAAACATGCATATCTGTCTGTGCAACATGTATATATGCAAGTCGTCTTGTTATCTGACGGATTATTGCTCTACAAGTAACCTAACCTGGTTTGTGCATGCCCATCTGTAGGATAATAAGATTTATTTCTGCTCTGCTAGAACAAGAATTGACACCAAATCTACAACTTGCCATGGGCTCAAAGCAACAAACAAATTAAAGAGCTAGCACAACATTAACAATCAACTTAGGCAGCAGATTTCACCTTCTTTTGTAGTAAAAAAAATCTATCAGATTTCATGCCAAAAAAACTGTAGCAACAAAAACTTGACAAGAAAAACTGAAAACATTGTTGCACCAAAACTAATAAATCTCATGCAACATATTCAAAGGTTCTGCGTGTAACACCACTCAATTCATATAGACAGACAAAAAGCTTGCTCTCAAAGCTGCTCCTAACCAACAGAGTATTGTGTTTTATCCGACCAACCGACCGACCTAATCAGTAAATCTTCACTCGTGACAAAGTTGCACTTCCTCCCTAGCAATCTATCTATCCAGTCTAGCTATTCATTCCTCCCTAACAGAAAAGAAGAAAAAAGGCCTCCTCAACAAGATCCCCCACTCACTACTTTACTTCTTGTGCGGAAAGGCCCCGAGGTCGCTCATGGATGGCATCCCGAGGGGCAAATCAGCCTCTTCTGCCGCCACCGCCCCCCGCTGGCTGGGGCTTCCCAGGGTCAGTTTCTGCTTGTACGTGTGGTTGTATATCTGGAGGGCCTGAGCAATCATTGTCCCCGGATTGCCTGCGTCACTGGGAAGAAGCATCGTGTTCGTCTGCAGTTTGGCAAAACACGCATGCATATGATGACAAATGTTTTTCATATCAGCTAGCAATGATGACAAATGCCCAAGAATCTTCTAATTATTAAGATTCAACAACTCACACTTCTAGCCAGTTCACTGAATGCTCTGATGTACTGTTCAGCAATCCTCAAGCTGGCAGCCTGCACAAATTTAGAGAAACAATGTGTGTTTTGTTAGGCAAAAGCAAAATCCGGGGGGGGGGGGGGGGGGGGGGGGGGGGGGGGGGGGGGGGGGGGGGGGGGGGGGGGGGGGGGGGGGGGGGGGGGGGGGGGGGGGGGGGGGGGGGGGGGGGGGGGGGGGGGGGGGGGGGGGGGGGGGGGGGGGGGGGGGGGGGGGGGGGGGGGGGGGGGGGGGGGGGGGGGGGGGGGGGGGGGGGGGGGGGGGGGGGGGGGGGGGGGGGGGGGGGGGGGGGGGGGGGGGGGGGGGGGGGGGGGGGGGGGGGGGGGGGGGGGGGGGGGGGGGGGGGGGGGGGGGGGGGGGGGGGGGGGGGGGGGGGGGGGGGGGGGGGGGGGGGGGGGGGGGGGGGGGGGGGGGGGGGGGGGGGGGGGGGGGGGGGGGGGGGGGGGGGGGGGGGGGGGGGGGGGGGGGGGGGGGGGGGGGGGGGGGGGGGGGGGGGGGGGGGGGGGGGGGGGGGGGGGGGGGGGGGGGGGGGGGGGGGGGGGGGGGGGGGGGGGGGGGGGGGGGGGGGGGGGGGGGGGGGGGGGGGGGGGGGGGGGGGGGGGGGGGGGGGGGGGGGGGGGGGGGGGGGGGGGGGGGGGGGGGGGGGGGGGGGGGGGGGGGGGGGGGGGGGGGGGGGGGGGGGGGGGGGGGGGGGGGGGGGGGGGGGGGGGGGGGGGGGGGGGGGGGGGGGGGGGGGGGGGGGGGGGGGGGGGGGGGGGGGGGGGGGGGGGGGGGGGGGGGGGGGTGTTTCACAATAAGAAAAGTATAATGTTATATGCATGCTTTCAGAAACTAAGGTTAGAATGCTGGATAGCAGAAGGCAGAGGAACAGGATTTCCTCAAATCAATGCATGTACCAGCATAAAAGGGGAAGTGTATAGTATTTTGACAAGCTGAGCAAGCAAAAATATTTCAGAATCAGAGGAGCAGGATAATAAAAAAGATGTCACGTACCCTTTGCTTTGTTTGCATTTTCCATCATAGCACCTGGAAGAAGAGAACAAAACAAAACCTGGAGTTAAATCTGTAGTTTATTGTACAAAACATGGCGTAAGAGCTCAAACAGAGTTGGCCATACGAGTTTGGTCTGATGAAATCTAACACTATTAAGGGCAACATCATCAGTCAGGTAGCATAGCAGGATTTAATTTACAACTTATATCTAGCATAGCACATGGGCTGAACAAGAGCACTTGTCAACATAAGGTAGCAAGCAGGATTCAGTGTGCAACTTATCGTCGCATAAAAACAGAATGTTTTTAAACTGAAGAGCCCATACAAGTTTGGTCTGATGAAATCGAACACTATCTACTTGGCAACATCAGTAAGTTAGCAGGATTTATTAGTTTGCAACTTACATCTAGCACTACTATATAATATGGGGTGAACCAGAGCACTTGTCAATATCAGTCAGGTAGTAGGATTTAGTGTTGTTAAACTGATTGTGCAACTTATGTCACGTAAAAACAGAATGTTGTTAAACTGAAGAGCAGTTTGCCATGCGATGAAATCTAACACTATATACTTGGCAGCATCAGTCAGGAAGCAGGATTTAATTTGCAACTTGCATCTAGCAAAGAGTATATGGGCAGAGCACTTGTCTAACATGAGTCAGGTAGCAAGCAGGATTCATTGTGCAACTTTATCATCAGATGAGATAAAAACTGAAGGTTGTTAAACTAAAGAAGAAGAAGAAGAAGAGCAGCTTCAATCAAGTTAGTAAAAGCTACTACCTTCAGACTCGAGGATCTGAGCACGTTTCTTGCGCTCTGCTGCGGCCTGCATCTCCATGGCCTTCTTGACTCCATCTGGAGGAGTGATGTCCCCTAGATAGATAGACAACCTTCAGTTGAAGAAACATACTGTAGTTGAAGAAAGAAAGAAAGAAAAGAAAAGAAACATACTGATTTCGTAGCGAAGACACTTCAAACCCCAAGTTTCTGCTGCCTCATTGATTGACTTCTGTAGTTGGGGAAACAAAAGAAAACGTGAAGCATGTTCCCACCATCAAAGTTGCTAAACATTAACCATCCAGACTAGAGAGCAGAGCAGAGCAGCTCCAATGCACTAACTGACCCAAGCAAGATTCTTTGCTAAGATTAAGATAGATGGAAGATGAAGATGAAGTTATACATACCACAATGTTGGTGTTGAGCGTGTCCCTCTCCTCGAAGGTCTTGTCGAGGGTAATCTTGCCGAGTTCACTCCTCATGGTTGTCTGCGCAAGTTGGATGACAGCATAGATGGGGTTCTCCACGCCGTACGAGGCCATGTAGGGGTCCACGATCTGGTTGGATTCCAATCCAATCGAGATTAGATTCAATTCGATTCAATTCATGTAGAGTAGATTCCAAGCTAAACAAGAAAATCCAAGAAAAACCTTGACGTATAGCACTCCTCCGATCTGTATCGAGACGTTGTCCTTTGTGATTGCCGAGTTGTCCGGGATGGGGATGGCCTCCTCCTTGAGCGAGTGCACGTAGGCGATGCGGTCCACGCCGGGCATCAGGAGGTGGATCCCCGACGACAGGGTCTTGAGGTACTTGCCGAACCGCTCCACCACGAACGCCTTCTTCTCCGGGACGATGCTCAGCCCCAGGTTCGCCGGGGTCGGCGGCGGCTCGTAGAACGACGGCGACGGGTCCCCTCCTGCTGCGCGGTACCACCGGCCTTGCGCCTGCAGCAGCGCCGGCAGCGCGAGGGCGGGGCTGGTGGCGCCGGCGGAGCGGAGGAGGCCGGGGCTGGTGGCGCCGGCGGAGCGGAGGAGGGGGGGGGGGGGGGGGGGGGGGGGGGGGGGGGGGGGGGGGGGGGGGGGGGGGGGGGGGGGGGGGGGGGGGGGGGGGGGGGGGGGGGGGGGGGGGGGGGGGGGGGGGGGGGGGGGGGGGGGGGGGGGGGGGGGGGGGGGGGGGGGGGGGGGGGGGGGGGGGGGGGGGGGGGGGGGGGGGGGGGGGGGGGGGGGGGGGGGGGGGGGGGGGGGGGGGGGGGGGGGGGGGGGGGGGGGGGGGGGGGGGGGGGGGGGGGGGGGGGGGGGGGGGGGGGGGGGGGGGGGGGGGGGGGGGGGGGGGGGGGGGGGGGGGGGGGGGGGGGGGGGGGGGGGGGGGGGGGGGGGGGGGGGGGGGGGGGGGGGGGGGGGGGGGGGGGGGGGGGGGGGGGGGGGGGGGGGGGGGGGGGGGGGGGGGGGGGGGGGGGGGGGGGGGGGGGGGGGGGGGGGGGGGGGGGGGGGGGGGGGGGGGGGGGGGGGGGGGGGGGGGGGGGGGGGGGGGGGGGGGGGGGGGGGGGGGGGGGGGGGGGGGGGGGGGGGGGGGGGGGGGGGGGGGGGGGGGGGGGGGGGGGGGGGGGGGGGGGGGGGGGGGGGGGGGGGGGGGGGGGGGGGGGGGGGGGGGGGGGGGGGGGGGGGGGGGGGGGGGGGGGGGGGGGGGGGGGGGGGGGGGGGGGGGGGGGGGGGGGGGGGGGGGGGGGGGGGGGGGGGGGGGGGGGGGGGGGGGGGGGGGGGGGGGGGGGGGGGGGGGGGGGGGGGGGGGGGGGGGGGGGGGGGGGGGGGGGGGGGGGGGGGGGGGGGGGGGGGGGGGGGGGGGGGGGGGGGGGGGGGGGGGGGGGGGGGGGGGGGGGGGGGGGGGGGGGGGGGGGGGGGGGGGGGGGGGGGGGGGGGGGGGGGGGGGGGGGGGGGGGGGGGGGGGGGGGGGGGGGGGGGGGGGGGGGGGGGGGGGGGGGGGGGGGGGGGGGGGGGGGGGGGGGGGGGGGGGGGGGGGGGGGGGGGGGGGGGGGGGGGGGGGGGGGGGGGGGGGGGGGGGGGGGGGGGGGGGGGGGGGGGGGGGGGGGGGGGGGGGGGGGGGGGGGGGGGGGGGGGGGGGGGGGGGGGGGGGGGGGGGGGGGGGGGGGGGGGGGGGGGGGGGGGGGGGGGGGGGGGGGGGGGGGGGGGGGGGGGGGGGGGGGGGGGGGGGGGGGGGGGGGGGGGGGGGGGGGGGGGGGGGGGGGGGGGGGGGGGGGGGGGGGGGGGGGGGGGGGGGGGGGGGGGGGGGGGGGGGGGGGGGGGGGGGGGGGGGGGGGGGGGGGGGGGGGGGGGGGGGGGGGGGGGGGGGGGGGGGGGGGGGGGGGGGGGGGGGGGGGGGGGGGGGGGGGGGGGGGGGGGGGGGGGGGGGGGGGGGGGGGGGGGGGGGGGGGGGGGGGGGGGGGGGGGGGGGGGGGGGGGGGGGGGGGGGGGGGGGGGGGGGGGGGGGGGGGGGGGGGGGGGGGGGGGGGGGGGGGGGGGGGGGGGGGGGGGGGGGGGGGGGGGGGGGGGGGGGGGGGGGGGGGGGGGGGGGGGGGGGGGGGGGGGGGGGGGGGGGGGGGGGGGGGGGGGGGGGGGGGGGGGGGGGGGGGGGGGGGGGGGGGGGGGGGGGGGGGGGGGGGGGGGGGGGGGGGGGGGGGGGGGGGGGGGGGGGGGGGGGGGGGGGGGGGGGGGGGGGGGGGGGGGGGGGGGGGGGGGGGGGGGGGGGGGGGGGGGGGGGGGGGGGGGGGGGGGGGGGGGGGGGGGGGGGGGGGGGGGGGGGGGGGGGGGGGGGGGGGGGGGGGGGGGGGGGGGGGGGGGGGGGGGGGGGGGGGGGGGGGGGGGGGGGGGGGGGGGGGGGGGGGGGGGGGGGGGGGGGGGGGGGGGGGGGGGGGGGGGGGGGGGGGGGGGGGGGGGGGGGGGGGGGGGGGGGGGGGGGGGGGGGGGGGGGGGGGGGGGGGGGGGGGGGGGGGGGGGGGGGGGGGGGGGGGGGGGGGGGGGGGGGGGGGGGGGGGGGGGGGGGGGGGGGGGGGGGGGGGGGGGGGGGGGGGGGGGGGGGGGGGGGGGGGGGGGGGGGGGGGGGGGGGGGGGGGGGGGGGGGGGGGGGGGGGGGGGGGGGGGGGGGGGGGGGGGGGGGGGGGGGGGGGGGGGGGGGGGGGGGGGGGGGGGGGGGGGGGGGGGGGGGGGGGGGGGGGGGGGGGGGGGGGGGGGGGGGGGGGGGGGGGGGGGGGGGGGGGGGGGGGGGGGGGGGGGGGGGGGGGGGGGGGGGGGGGGGGGGGGGGGGGGGGGGGGGGGGGGGGGGGGGGGGGGGGGGGGGGGGGGGGGGGGGGGGGGGGGGGGGGGGGGGGGGGGGGGGGGGGGGGGGGGGGGGGGGGGGGGGGGGGGGGGGGGGGGGGGGGGGGGGGGGGGGGGGGGGGGGGGGGGGGGGGGGGGGGGGGGGGGGGGGGGGGGGGGGGGGGGGGGGGGGGGGGGGGGGGGGGGGGGGGGGGGGGGGGGGGGGGGGGGGGGGGGGGGGGGGGGGGGGGGGGGGGGGGGGGGGGGGGGGGGGGGGGGGGGGGGGGGGGGGGGGGGGGGGGGGGGGGGGGGGGGGGGGGGGGGGGGGGGGGGGGGGGGGGGGGGGGGGGGGGGGGGGGGGGGGGGGGGGGGGGGGGGGGGGGGGGGGGGGGGGGGGGGGGGGGGGGGGGGGGGGGCTTATCATGGTGGGAGCGAGTAGAACATCGCCGGTGCCCGGAAGCGGGATGAGGCATAGACACGAACGCCGGTGTACTTTACCCAGGTTCGGGGCTCTCCTAGGAGATAACACCCCTAGTCCTGCTCTGCGGGGTCCCCACATGATCACTAAGGCACTAGTGAGTACAATGGTGCTCCTCGAGCTGTATGCCAGAGGTAGAAGAAAGCAGGGCTAGCTCTCTGCTCTCTCTGAGTGAGTCTAGGTCTAACAGGTTCGGAACCCTTTGCATGGGCGCCCTGGGGGGTTTATATAGGCCTACCCCCCAGGGGTACAATGGTAATCTGGCCGGGTGTATGGCCCGGCTGTCAGCGTCTCTGGCCGCCGGCTTCTCCGCCGGCTGCTGGGGCCCGCCGCCTGGCGGGCCCCGCCGACTGGTCTGGTACGGGGCCGACAAGCCGCTCCCGCCGCTCGCGGGTCTCACCGGCTGCTTGTTACTGTAGCCGTAATGATAATGACGCATGCTTGGTCGGGGGGGCGTGGCTACAGTCCTGCCGTCTGGTGGGAGATCACTGTAGCCACACCGTGTCTCATCTGGTTAATGGCACGTGGATTCCGAGGGAGGAGGGGGGCCGCCTGCTAGAGGCCGGCCTCCCTCCGGTCTGACTGGTCAGGCTCTGCCGCCCTCCGGTCTCTCGCTGCCTGGTAGGGCCCGCCGCCTGCAGGCCGTACCGATAGGCCGTCGTGGGAACAGGGCTCCGCCTGACAGGAATGACATCAAGGGTGGAGTGGCAACAGTGCCGCGTCGTGCGGAGATCTCTGCCTGTATGGGGCACTGTGGCCGCGCCGTGCCCTGGATATGGGGGGAAGGGCTATACTGTAGCCACATCCTGTCTTGTCTTCTTAATGGGGGCGCAGACTCTGAGGGCGTCATGGGCCGCCTGCTAGGAGCCGGCCCATCTTGGGGCCGTCTTCTGGTGCTTGGCCGTCTTCTGGCAGCCGGCCGTATGAGCCAGCCGGCCACCAGAAGGCGGCGCTGCATCCTTGATGTTCGAGGGGCGCAGCCGGCCCAATGTCTTGAAATGCTCAGGGACTCGGGTTAGGCTACCCGTGGCCCATTACTCCGACAGTAGTCCCCGAAGCTGGTGAGGCGTCGCGGCCGATAGGTCGAGAAGCCTCAGCAGTTTCCTTCTCTGAATGCTCTTGCCGAATGCTTTGTCTGCCTCCTGGTGTGCCACCTGCTGGGAGTCGGTCGTGACCAGGCGGGCTTCGTCTGATAATTTCGAAACGCCAAAGCAGGAACCAGGTGGCGTGCTTGCTAAGCCTCTAGGCACGCCGCCCGCCGCAAGCACACCACACAGCGCCAGCTAGCCGGGCCAGCCCGCCAGCCCACGCATGTGATGGGACGCGACAGCAGGCCGGGCCCGCCACTACTGGGCCTCGGCGCGCGGGCGGATCCGCTGCGGCCAAGGTAGACGGTTGCGATTCCGTGCGGAGTTACTGCGCGCAGTAACTCGCGTGATAACCGCGGGGCCGTGGGGTCGTGGGTGCAGTTAATCCCATGATCCCACGCCCCGCCCCCTCGGCTTCGTAGCCTAGGGGCTATAAGTAGGGGGAGGAGGGGGAGCGGCAGAGCACGCGCGCCCTCCTCTCCCTTTGCCATTTTCGTCCTGGGGGGGGGGGGGGGGGGGGGGGGGGGGGGGGGGGGGGGGGGGGGGGGGGGGGGGGGGGGGGGGGGGGGGGGGGGGGGGGGGGGGGGGGGGGGGGGGGGGGGGGGGGGGGGGGGGGGGGGGGGGGGGGGGGGGGGGGGGGGGGGGGGGGGGGGGGGGGGGGGGGGGGGGGGGGGGGGGGGGGGGGGGGGGGGGGGGGGGGGGGGGGGGGGGGGGGGGGGGGGGGGGGGGGGGGGGGGGGGGGGGGGGGGGGGGGGGGGGGGGGGGGGGGGGGGGGGGGGGGGGGGGGGGGGGGGGGGGGGGGGGGGGGGGGGGGGGGGGGGGGGGGGGGGGGGGGGGGGGGGGGGGGGGGGGGGGGGGGGGGGGGGGGGGGGGGGGGGGGGGGGGGGGGGGGGGGGGGGGGGGGGGGGGGGGGGGGGGGGGGGGGGGGGGGGGGGGGGGGGGGGGGGGGGGGGGGGGGGGGGGGGGGGGGGGGGGGGGGGGGGGGGGGGGGGGGGGGGGGGGGGGGGGGGGGGGGGGGGGGGGGGGGGGGGGGGGGGGGGGGGGGGGGGGGGGGGGGGGGGGGGGGGGGGGGGGGGGGGGGGGGGGGGGGGGGGGGGGGGGGGGGGGGGGGGGGGGGGGGGGGGGGGGGGGGGGGGGGGGGGGGGGGGGGGGGGGGGGGGGGGGGGGGGGGGGGGGGGGGGGGGGGGGGGGGGGGGGGGGGGGGGGGGGGGGGGGGGGGGGGGGGGGGGGGGGGGGGGGGGGGGGGGGGGGGGGGGGGGGGGGGGGGGGGGGGGGGGGGGGGGGGGGGGGGGGGGGGGGGGGGGGGGGGGGGGGGGGGGGGGGGGGGGGGGGGGGGGGGGGGGGGGGGGGGGGGGGGGGGGGGGGGGGGGGGGGGGGGGGGGGGGGGGGGGGGGGGGGGGGGGGGGGGGGGGGGGGGGGGGGGGGGGGGGGGGGGGGGGGGGGGGGGGGGGGGGGGGGGGGGGGGGGGGGGGGGGGGGGGGGGGGGGGGGGGGGGGGGGGGGGGGGGGGGGGGGGGGGGGGGGGGGGGGGGGGGGGGGGGGGGGGGGGGGGGGGGGGGGGGGGGGGGGGGGGGGGGGGGGGGGGGGGGGGGGGGGGGGGGGGGGGGGGGGGGGGGGGGGGGGGGGGGGGGGGGGGGGGGGGGGGGGGGGGGGGGGGGGGGGGGGGGGGGGGGGGGGGGGGGGGGGGGGGGGGGGGGGGGGGGGGGGGGGGGGGGGGGGGGGGGGGGGGGGGGGGGGGGGGGGGGGGGGGGGGGGGGGGGGGGGGGGGGGGGGGGGGGGGGGGGGGGGGGGGGGGGGGGGGGGGGGGGGGGGGGGGGGGGGGGGGGGGGGGGGGGGGGGGGGGGGGGGGGGGGGGGGGGGGGGGGGGGGGCCGCGCGAGGGAGCGGTTCATCGTAGACCACCACGTTCGTGGGGAATGCGTCAAGCGATGCCGTGTCGGAGTCGACAAGCATCAGGTCGGTGGAACCAACCGACTCCAAGTCTACAGCAGGCTCATTGATGACGTGGAGCTGGTCGAGGAGGCTAACGAGGCGGCTCTCGGGGCCATCTGTGCCCGCGTCAGATACGGGCTCGTCGGAGAGGCGAATCTCGCCAACAAGATCGGCGAGGCAGCTCGCCGCGTAGACGACCTCCGTGTCGTGCAGCGCGTCGGCGCAGACGCCGTCTGGCGTGCCGGGCTGGCTGCGCTCACCAGGAAGGAACAAGGTTCCCATCCAGAACAGGTCTCCGGACGACGGTGCACCTCGCCCCACGATGGGCGCCAAATGTCAGGGGTTGGGTGCGACATATGCCAAGGGATGGCTTATCATGGTGGGAGAGAGTAGAACGTCGCCGGTGCCCGGAAGCGGGATGAGGCGTAGACACGAACGCCGGCTTACTTTACCCAGGTTCGGGGCTCTCCTCGGAGATAACACCCCTAGTCCTGCTCTGCGGGGTCTCCGCATGATCACTAAGGCACTAGTGAGTAGAATGGTGCTCCTTGAGCTGTATGCTAGAGGTACAGGAAAGCAGGGCTAGCTCTCTCCTCTTTCTATGTATGTGTCTAGGTCTAACAGGTTGGGAACCCTTTGCATGGGTGCCCTAGGGGGTTTATATAGGCCTACCCCCCAGGGGTACAATGGTAATCTGGCCGGGTGTAGGACCCTACTGTCAGCGTCTCTGGTCGCCGGCTTCTCCGCCGGCCGCTGGGGCCCGCCGCCTGGTGGGCCCTGCCGACTGTTCTGGTACGGAGCCGACAGACCGCCTCCGCCTCTTGCGGGTCTGGCCGGCTGCTTGTTACTGTAGCCGTAGTGCTAATGACGCATGCTTGGTCGGGGGCGTGGCTACAGTCCCACCGTCTGGTGGGAGATCACTGTAGCCACACCATGTCCCATCTGGTTAATGGCGCCCAGACTCCGAGGGAAGAGCGGGCCGCCTGCTAGAAGCCGGCCTCCCTCGGGTCCGACTGGCCAGGCTCCGCCGTCCTCCGGGCTCTCGCTGCCTGGTAGGGCCCGCCGCCTGCAGGCCGTACCGACAGGCCATCGTGGGTGCAAGGCTCTGCCTAACAGGGGTGCGTCAAGGGTGGAGCGGTAACAGTGTCGCGCCATGCGGAGATCTTCGCCTATACGGGGCACTGTGGCCGCGCCGTGCCCTGGATATGGGGGTGATGGGCTATACTATAGCCACATCATGTCTTGTCTTCTTAATGGGGCATAGACTTTGAGGGCGTCGCGGGCCGCCTGCTAGGAGCCGGCCTCTCTGGAGGCCGCCTGCTAGGAGTCGGCCCGTCTTGGTGCCATCTTCTGGTGCTTGGCCGTCTTCTGGCAGCCGGCCGCTTGAGCCAGCCGGTCACCAGAAGGCGGTGCTTCATTCTGGATGCTTGAGGGGCGCAGCCGGCCCAATGTCTTGAAATGCTCAGGGACTCGGGTTAGGCTACCCGTGGCCCATTACTCCGACAGCGGGTGCCAGCGGGCACAGAGCAGCAGGTTTCCTATTTGGTGCTAAGGAGGCAAGCGCAGGCGCGGGGTCTCGAGGAATCAGCCAAAGGTTTCCATTCCCATGCAACGAGACCAAGACCGCCAGGACGGCAGGACGGATGTCGTCACCGAGCCCACCGCAGCGTCACGACCAGAGGCTTTGCAGGTGAAGACCACCTTTTATCAGGATAAGATGTACTACTTGTCCCCTTTCAAATTGGCCAATGTGGGATCCCGTCCCGCCTTCATTTTGGAGGAAGAGGACCAAGGCCACTATAAATATAGGTTAGCCATCATCGTAGGAGAGGGAGCTCTCTCTGGATCGGATCCACACCTCATCAACTCACACCCTCACCAGAGCAGACCTCACGAGGTTGTTCTTCCCTTGTAGTAGTTCATCCTCAGCCCCTCGTGAGGCTAATCCACCCCAAAGAAGGAGTAGGGTCCTACATCGCAAGGTGGCCCGAACCTGGGTAAATCGATGTGTCCATCTTCTTTCTTGTTCACCAAGCTAGGCCTTGGGGGTGATGAACTGGTTGGCTCAAGAGGATGAGTTCTTTGCACACGCCCCAAAGTTCAAACCTTTCTTGGGTCTGCGGAGCCCTGAATCCGAGAAATTGCTAGTGAGTTGAGTGCACTAGATTATCTTCATGAAGTTTTGCTTGAGATTCATGAATCTGAAAATTGTGATGAAGAAATTTATGAAGTGATTGATGATAGCTCCTTGAATGAAAAGCATGATTGAAGTGATTTTACTATAAATTCTATTAATGTCCATTGTGCTAATAATATACATAACCCCAAGGTTGGGGATGCTAATTTTGCTATGTCCACTATTTATTGGAATGATCATGATTGGGGTGATTCTTCTTATGATCTTGAAAAATTATTTAAGCCTCATGATGAATATGATATTGATAATAATGTTTGCAATAATATTGAAAGCGGGTTTGAAAGAGCATCAACTATAGGTAAAAATAATCCCACATATTTGGAGAGTGTTCAATCTTACGAATTTTTTGATGAAAGTGGGTTTCGAGAGGTCATGACTTTAGTTGATGTTAATCTCACTATCTTGGAAGATTATAAAACTTTTATGCATGTGGATCATGAAGAGAAAATTTTATATGATAGCTATATTGTTGAATTTGATTATTATCCTACATGTAATTATTATGAGTGGGGAAAATATGGTTATAGAAATTTTCATGTTACTAATTTACCTCTCATTATGTTGAGATTGCTATTGTTTCATTCTTCTTCCTTGCATATGTTATATATTTCTTGTCTTGATAATTGTTTGCTTATAAAATCCCTATGCATCGGAAGTATGTTAGACTTAAATGTGTTTTCATGTATTCCATGATGATCTCTTTGTGCATCAATTCTTGTCTTTCATGCGAGCATCACTATACTTGTCAATCCCTAGTTAAAAGGCTTTAAAAAAGCGCTTGTTGGCAGGCAACCCAATGAATAAAATTTATTTTTGCCTTTTTATTTCTGTTCTTGAGTGCTTGCACAATTATGCCTCTGTTATGATTGTGTTTTTCATGTTTTAATTAGTGTTTGTGCCAAGCAAAGCCTTTGGGATTATGTTGGTTGATAGTTGATTTGTTCCTATTGAAAAACAGAAACTTTTGCGTCCATTAATAGAATTGTTTGAATTCAGAGAAGTGACGAAAAATTCTGAATTCTTTACACAATATTGATATACAAATTTCCTACAGTGTCCTAATTGTTCAAAAAAATTGGAGTTACAGAAGTATATGAAGTATTCAGATTACAACAGACTGTTCTGTTTTTGACAGATTCTGTTTTCTTTGTGTTGTGTGCTTATTTTGATGTATCTCTGGGTTGTATCGGGGGATATAACCATGGTAAAGTTACAATACAGTACATATAATGCAAAAATAAAATATGAATGGGTTTGCAACAGTACTTAGAGTGGTGATTTGCTTTCTTATACTGATGGACCTCACGAAGGTTTTGTTGAGTTTTGTGTGATTGAAGTTTTCAAGTTTTGGGTGATATCACGATGGATGAAGGAATAAGGAGTGAGAAGAGCCTGAGCTTGGGGATGCCCCATGGCACCCCAAGTTATTATTCAAGGAGAAATAAGCAACTAAGATTGGGGATGCCTCGGAAGGCATCCCCTCTTTCTTCTAACAACCATCGGTATTTTACTTAGAGCTATATTTTTATTCGTCACATATTATGAGTTTTGCTTGGAGCATCTTGTATTATATGAGTCTTTGCTTGTTTTGCTTTTTAGTTTGTGTCATCTATCCTTGCTGGACACACCTATTTGAGAGAGCCAAAATTATGCTATGATTTGTTAGAATTGCTCTTTATGCTTCACTTAATTTTTTTGAGCTATGAAATTACTCTAGTGCTTCACTTATATCTTTTTGAGCATGGCATGCTTTAAATATTTCTGGAGAATTGCTCTGATGCTTCACTTAGATTTGTTTGAGAGTTGGTAAATTTTTTAAGAAATTCTCTCATGCTTCACTTATTATTTTGAGAGATGAAATTTTTTATGATCATGTTCTCCACTTAGATTTATTTGAGCTTATCAAAAGCAACATATGAAATTAGTCCCAAAGTTATAGATATTCAAGAGGGATACAGTAAAAACTTTCATGAAGATCATTGGACAAAATAAACTTGATTCTTTGTAATAGTTTTGTGACATGATGATAGTGATATGTGAGTCATGTAGGTGAGTAATTATGCTTTGGTAAGAATATTGGTGTTAAGGTTTGTGATTCCCTATGCAAGCACGACAGTCAAAAGTTATGCAATGAAATTACATCCTACTTATGGTGCATTATTCGGTCTTAGTTATGCTTAATGCTCGCTTATGTGTGTTTTTGTTTCTTGGTTGGTTGCTTCTCAATCTATTTGCTAGTCTCCACTTGTACTAAGTAGAAATACTACCTGTGCATCCAAAATCTTTGTACCCAGTTTTGCCATATGAGTCAACCATACCTACATATATGCGGTATTCCCGTGCCGTTCTAAGCAAATTTTTATGCGCCATCTCTAATTTTCAAAATGAAATTTCCATTTTGTGTGCTCGTACCGCTCATGAAGCGGCAGGGGGTGGCCAATATTGTCGGGGCCGGATTTTGGGGAAGCAAAATATCCCAGAAATTTAACCCCTCGTGTTATCACCAGCCCAGGATTACTATTACTGGTGGACACGTCCTTGTTACAGAGTACCAAGCAATTACAAGAATTGGACCCCCCCCCCCCCCCCCCCCCCCCCCCCCCCCCCCCCCCCCCCCCCCCCCCCCCCCCCCCCCCCCCCCCCCCCCCCCCCCCCCCCCCCCCCCCCCCCCCCCCCCCCCCCCCCCCCCCCCCCCCCCCCCCCCCCCCCCCCCCCCCCCCCCCCCCCCCCCCCCCCCCCCCCCCCCCCCCCCCCCCCCCCCCCCCCCCCCCCCCCCCCCCCCCCCCCCCCCCCCCCCCCCCCCCCCCCCCCCCCCCCCCCCCCCCCCCCCCCCCCCCCCCCCCCCCCCCCCCCCCCTGTAGCATGGACATTTGGACTTTTATATGGTTCAAAGCAATAGTCTAGTTTTGACATCAAGATTTCAATACTCAAGCATATCAATAAGCAACCATGTCTTTCAAAATATCAACACTAAAGAACGTTATCCCTAGCCCATAGTGCTCAACCATTGATCCATTCATGAAACACACTCAAATATTAGCTACATCCAATGCTCAAGTACGATCGTAGTGCCCCTTAGTTGGTGCTTTATAAGAGAAGATGGAGACTAAAAAATAAAAAAATTTGCATAAAGTAAATAGTAGGCCCTTCGCAGAGGGAAGTAGGGATTTGTAGAGGTGCCAGAGCTCAAAGCTTAGATTGAGAGATAATAATTCTGAGAGGCATACTTTTCTCGTCAACGAAAATGACCGAGTAATTCCCAACACTTTCCATGCTAGATATATCATAGGCGGTTCCCAAACAGAAAATAAAGTTTATTCCTTTTTCCACCACTCTTTCACAATCCATGGCTAGCCGTATCCACGGGTGCCTTCCATACCAACACTTTCCAAGGAATTTCTTATTTGACAACATAAAGTAAATTTCTATTTCATTTTGGGACTGGGCATCCCTATTACTGCTGTACTCTCGTGCAATGACAAGTGAATAAACACTCATCTTGAGAATAACACATCTAGCATTGAAAATATTTGTAACACCCCAAAATTTAACCATATTTTTTATTAAATAAAATTTGGCCAGAAATAAATTTTTTGGATTATACCAAGTCTTTTATTAATTTCAAAACCTTTTTTTGTTTCTGTTTTGCAAAATTCTTCCCTCCATATCCCCCCCCCCCCCCCCCCCCCCCCCCCCCCCCCCCCCCCCCCCCCCCCCCCCCCCCCCCCCCCCCCCCCCCCCCCCCCCCCCCCCCCCCCCCCCCCCCCCCCCCCCCCCCCCCCCCCCCCCCCCCCCCCCCCCCCCCCCCCCCCCCCCCCCCCCCCCCCCCCCCCCCCCCCCCCCCCCCCCCCCCCCCCCCCCCCCCCCCCCCCCCCCCCCCCCCCCCCCCCCCCCCCCCCCCCCCCCCCCCCCCCCCCCCCCCCCCCCCCCCCCCCCCCCCCCCCCCCCCCCCCCCCCCCCCCCCCCCCCCCCCCCCCCCCCCCCCCCCCCCCCCCCCCCCCCCCCCCCCCCCCCCCCCCCCCCCCCCCCCCCCCCCCCCCCCCCCCCCCCCCCCCCCCCCCCCCCCCCCCCCCCCCCCCCCCCCCCCCCCCCCCCCCCCCCCCCCCCCCCCCCCCCCCCCCCCCCCCCCCCCCCCCCCCCCCCCCCCCCCCCCCCCCCCCCCCCCCCCCCCCCCCCCCCCCCCCCCCCCCCCCCCCCCCCCCCCCCCCCCCCCCCCCCCCCCCCCCCCCCCCCCCCCCCCCCCCCCCCCCCCCCCCCCCCCCCCCCCCCCCCCCCCCCCCCCCCCCCCCCCCCCCCCCCCCCCCCCCCCCCCCCCCCCCCCCCCCCCCCCCCCCCCCCCCCCCCCCCCCCCCCCCCCCCCCCCCCCCCCCCCCCCCCCCCCCCCCCCCCCCCCCCCCCCCCCCCCCCCCCCCCCCCCCCCCCCCCCCCCCCCCCCCCCCCCCCCCCCCCCCCCCCCCCCCCCCCCCCCCCCCCCCCCCCCCCCCCCCCCCCCCCCCCCCCCCCCCCCCCCCCCCCCCCCCCCCCCCCCCCCCCCCCCCCCCCCCCCCCCCCCCCCCCCCCCCCCCCCCCCCCCCCCCCCCCCCCCCCCCCCCCCCCCCCCCCCCCCCCCCCCCCCCCCCCCCCCCCCCCCCCCCCCCCCCCCCCCCCCCCCCCCCCCCCCCCCCCCCCCCCCCCCCCCCCCCCCCCCCCCCCCCCCCCCCCCCCCCCCCCCCCCCCCCCCCCCCCCCCCCCCCCCCCCCCCCCCCCCCCCCCCCCCCCCCCCCCCCCCCCCCCCCCCCCCCCCCCCCCCCCCCCCCCCCCCCCCCCCCCCCCCCCCCCCCCCCCCCCCCCCCCCCCCCCCCCCCCCCCCCCCCCCCCCCCCCCCCCCCCCCCCCCCCCCCCCCCCCCCCCCCCCCCCCCCCCCCCCCCCCCCCCCCCCCCCCCCCCCCCCCCCCCCCCCCCCCCCCCCCCCCCCCCCCCCCCCCCCCCCCCCCCCCCCCCCCCCCCCCCCCCCCCCCCCCCCCCCCCCCCCCCCCCCCCCCCCCCCCCCCCCCCCCCCCCCCCCCCCCCCCCCCCCCCCCCCCCCCCCCCCCCCCCCCCCCCCCCCCCCCCCCCCCCCCCCCCCCCCCCCCCCCCCCCCCCCCCCCCCCCCCCCCCCCCCCCCCCCCCCCCCCCCCCCCCCCCCCCCCCCCCCCCCCCCCCCCCCCCCCCCCCCCCCCCCCCCCCCCCCCCCCCCCCCCCCCCCCCCCCCCCCCCCCCCCCCCCCCCCCCCCCCCCCCCCCCCCCCCCCCCCCCCCCCCCCCCCCCCCCCCCCCCCCCCCCCCCCCCCCCCCCCCCCCCCCCCCCCCCCCCCCCCCCCCCCCCCCCCCCCCCCCCCCCCCCCCCCCCCCCCCCCCCCCCCCCCCCCCCCCCCCCCCCCCCCCCCCCCCCCCCCCCCCCCCCCCCCCCCCCCCCCCCCCCCCCCCCCCCCCCCCCCCCCCCCCCCCCCCCCCCCCCCCCCCCCCCCCCCCCCCCCCCCCCCCCCCCCCCCCCCCCCCCCCCCCCCCCCCCCCCCCCCCCCCCCCCCCCCCCCCCCCCCCCCCCCCCCCCCCCCCCCCCCCCCCCCCCCCCCCCCCCCCCCCCCCCCCCCCCCCCCCCCCCCCCCCCCCCCCCCCCCCCCCCCCCCCCCCCCCCCCCCCCCCCCCCCCCCCCCCCCCCCCCCCCCCCCCCCCCCCCCCCCCCCCCCCCCCCCCCCCCCCCCCCCCCCCCCCCCCCCCCCCCCCCCCCCCCCCCCCCCCCCCCCCCCCCCCCCCCCCCCCCCCCCCCCCCCCCCCCCCCCCCCCCCCCCCCCCCCCCCCCCCCCCCCCCCCCCCCCCCCCCCCCCCCCCCCCCCCCCCCCCCCCCCCCCCCCCCCCCCCCCCCCCCCCCCCCCCCCCCCCCCCCCCCCCCCCCCCCCCCCCCCCCCCCCCCCCCCCCCCCCCCCCCCCCCCCCCCCCCCCCCCCCCCCCCCCCCCCCCCCCCCCCCCCCCCCCCCCCCCCCCCCCCCCCCCCCCCCCCCCCCCCCCCCCCCCCCCCCCCCCCCCCCCCCCCCCCCCCCCCCCCCCCCCCCCCCCCCCCCCCCCCCCCCCCCCCCCCCCCCCCCCCCCCCCCCCCCCCCCCCCCCCCCCCCCCCCCCCCCCCCCCCCCCCCCCCCCCCCCCCCCCCCCCCCCCCCCCCCCCCCCCCCCCCCCCCCCCCCCCCCCCCCCCCCCCCCCCCCCCCCCCCCCCCCCCCCCCCCCCCCCCCCCCCCCCCCCCCCCCCCCCCCCCCCCCCCCCCCCCCCCCCCCCCCCCCCCCCCCCCCCCCCCCCCCCCCCCCCCCCCCCCCCCCCCCCCCCCCCCCCCCCCCCCCCCCCCCCCCCCCCCCCCCCCCCCCCCCCCCCCCCCCCCCCCCCCCCCCCCCCCCCCCCCCCCCCCCCCCCCCCCCCCCCCCCCCCCCCCCCCCCCCCCCCCCCCCCCCCCCCCCCCCCCCCCCCCCCCCCCCCCCCCCCCCCCCCCCCCCCCCCCCCCCCCCCCCCCCCCCCCCCCCCCCCCCCCCCCCCCCCCCCCCCCCCCCCCCCCCCCCCCCCCCCCCCCCCCCCCCCCCCCCCCCCCCCCCCCCCCCCCCCCCCCCCCCCCCCCCCCCCCCCCCCCCCCCCCCCCCCCCCCCCCCCCCCCCCCCCCCCCCCCCCCCCCCCCCCCCCCCCCCCCCCCCCCCCCCCCCCCCCCCCCCCCCCCCCCCCCCCCCCCCCCCCCCCCCCCCCCCCCCCCCCCCCCCCCCCCCCCCCCCCCCCCCCCCCCCCCCCCCCCCCCCCCCCCCCCCCCCCCCCCCCCCCCCCCCCCCCCCCCCCCCCCCCCCCCCCCCCCCCCCCCCCCCCCCCCCCCCCCCCCCCCCCCCCCCCCCCCCCCCCCCCCCCCCCCCCCCCCCCCCCCCCCCCCCCCCCCCCCCCCCCCCCCCCCCCCCCCCCCCCCCCCCCCCCCCCCCCCCCCCCCCCCCCCCCCCCCCCCCCCCCCCCCCCCCCCCCCCCCCCCCCCCCCCCCCCCCCCCCCCCCCCCCCCCCCCCCCCCCCCCCCCCCCCCCCCCCCCCCCCCCCCCCCCCCCCCCCCCCCCCCCCCCCCCCCCCCCCCCCCCCCCCCCCCCCCCCCCCCCCCCCCCCCCCCCCCCCCCCCCCCCCCCCCCCCCCCCCCCCCCCCCCCCCCCCCCCCCCCCCCCCCCCCCCCCCCCCCCCCCCCCCCCCCCCCCCCCCCCCCCCCCCCCCCCCCCCCCCCCCCCCCCCCCCCCCCCCCCCCCCCCCCCCCCCCCCCCCCCCCCCCCCCCCCCCCCCCCCCCCCCCCCCCCCCCCCCCCCCCCCCCCCCCCCCCCCCCCCCCCCCCCCCCCCCCCCCCCCCCCCCCCCCCCCCCCCCCCCCCCCCCCCCCCCCCCCCCCCCCCCCCCCCCCCCCCCCCCCCCCCCCCCCCCCCCCCCCCCCCCCCCCCCCCCCCCCCCCCCCCCCCCCCCCCCCCCCCCCCCCCCCCCCCCCCCCCCCCCCCCCCCCCCCCCCCCCCCCCCCCCCCCCCCCCCCCCCCCCCCCCCCCCCCCCCCCCCCCCCCCCCCCCCCCCCCCCCCCCCCCCCCCCCCCCCCCCCCCCCCCCCCCCCCCCCCCCCCCCCCCCCCCCCCCCCCCCCCCCCCCCCCCCCCCCCCCCCCCCCCCCCCCCCCCCCCCCCCCCCCCCCCCCCCCCCCCCCCCCCCCCCCCCCCCCCCCCCCCCCCCCCCCCCCCCCCCCCCCCCCCCCCCCCCCCCCCCCCCCCCCCCCCCCCCCCCCCCCCCCCCCCCCCCCCCCCCCCCCCCCCCCCCCCCCCCCCCCCCCCCCCCCCCCCCCCCCCCCCCCCCCCCCCCCCCCCCCCCCCCCCCCCCCCCCCCCCCCCCCCCCCCCCCCCCCCCCCCCCCCCCCCCCCCCCCCCCCCCCCCCCCCCCCCCCCCCCCCCCCCCCCCCCCCCCCCCCCCCCCCCCCCCCCCCCCCCCCCCCCCCCCCCCCCCCCCCCCCCCCCCCCCCCCCCCCCCCCCCCCCCCCCCCCCCCCCCCCCCCCCCCCCCCCCCCCCCCCCCCCCCCCCCCCCCCCCCCCCCCCCCCCCCCCCCCCCCCCCCCCCCCCCCCCCCCCCCCCCCCCCCCCCCCCCCCCCCCCCCCCCCCCCCCCCCCCCCCCCCCCCCCCCCCCCCCCCCCCCCCCCCCCCCCCCCCCCCCCCCCCCCCCCCCCCCCCCCCCCCCCCCCCCCCCCCCCCCCCCCCCCCCCCCCCCCCCCCCCCCCCCCCCCCCCCCCCCCCCCCCCCCCCCCCCCCCCCCGAGCATACGCATATAGTTTAGTTCATCATGATCATATAATTTGTCTGCTGCATGCGGTATATCTTTTGTTCATGATGTTTGCGAGTACATTCAAACGTACTCACAGGCTTGTCCCTGGCTATTTACTTGGCCAGGTCAGGATTTCTACGAGGAGTATCACAGCGACGTCCGTGCGGAGCCTAGGATAGCAGCCACGCGGATAGGAATTATCCGGGTCAGCTGTTCCTGTGGGAATGGAGCCCCATCGACGTTGGAGAACCACGAGTCATTTTCGTCATCCACCACCGAAGTCACTGTTGTATCAGTAGACCTTTATGGTCATGTATCCAATTCTTGTAATTGCTTGGTACTCTGTAACAAGGACGTGTCCACCAGTAACAGTAATCCTGGGCTGGTGGTAACACGAGAGGTTAAATTTCTGGGATATTTTGCGTCCCCGAAATCCGGCCCCGACAGCCTTGGTATCAGAGCCAGGCTGACCATTGGCTAATCCTATCTTAGCCTGGTCGCTATCACTAGGTTTCCACACCAATCACATCCTTTCCTGTCCACAGTCAAGCCCATCTCATCCGATAAGCCCGCACGGTGACAGCCGACATCCTTTTGGCAGTCGGTGCCCAACCTATCCCCCTAACCGACAACCACAGTAATACGTCACATTTTGTGATTTATATCTGTGACACTGACTCGACCACTCTAGAACAGAGCCGATACCCAGAATTGTAGCCATGCTAGTATATGTTTCCTAGCCCAGGCACTATATAGGAGGCCACCCTCGTAACCAAAACAAGCATCCCTCACTTTGTACACTGCCTCCATCACCATTTCCCCCATGTCGCACCTTGGGATTCATCTGAGAACCCCAGATGCAACCCCAGGCAGTTTTGTCAAAATATTGTGGGATTTCACCCGCAACACTCTTGGTTCCACTCAACCACCCCAGTACGAGCTGTTCAAATCGAGGATCAACCACAACGCCTCGAAATATTGGGCAGTCGCGCACATCCCACCAGTAGACCCAAACCAAGGCCCTACAAGTGTCATCTTCATCGGGAAATCTATGCCAACACCAGAAATGGCTATAGAAGTTGCTGCCTATGAAGCAATTACCCGTCTCCGGTTCGCAGTGCCTCGTGCTAGCGAAAGAGGGTATTACTACTTTCCGAGCCGCGCAGCACCCGGAGAAGAAGCATCTTTTCCTTGCAGACAATCGGAGAGAGATCCAATGCTGGCCAACCTGGTCCAGTATGTCATCGCACAAGAGCGTTTGACCCAGCAAGTGATGGACTTCCTCGAGACTCTTGCTATTCTGAACCCTCAAATCGCCATCGGCGGACCACTGTTGCCACACCAAGGAAGGAACGTTCTCCGACTCCTCCATCCACTTTCCCCAGGGGAAGAAGAATGTGCCCCAGCACCGGGAATCCTCCCGCACAACCCCGTAGATCTCACTTTTGGACCGTAGATGATCATGAGTGTGTTTGTGTAGCGTGTAGTGCTTGTTTGCATGGTGTGACCTTTGTATTGTTTTTAGGGCGTGCTGCCATGATTGCATTTTTTTGCATATGAGTGTTTTGTTTGTTGTGTTATGCATTTAATTCTTCCGCCCTTAGCAAATCTCGAGGACGAGATTTTCTTAAGGGGGGTAGAGTTTGTAACACCCCAAAATTTAACCATATTTTTTATTAAATAAAATTTGGCCAGAAATAAATTTTTTGGATTATACCAAGTCTTTATTTAATTTCAAAACCTTTTTTTGTTTCTGTTTTGCAAAATTCTTCCCTCCATATAGCAATTTTTTTGAAAATAATATTGTGGCTCTGGTAGTTTTCTTAAACCATTTCATTTATATTTTAAATAACAGAAGAATTATTTTCAGAATAAAATTTGCCCCAAAACAATTCCTTAAATAGCTTTTTCAACCTTTAAATGTCTCCATTGCACTACAACCATTTTAAATAATTCTTTTTTTAAATTCCACAAAAACCCCCCCCCCCCCCCCCCCCCCCCCCCCCCCCCCCCCCCCCCCCCCCCCCCCCCCCCCCCCCCCCCCCCCCCCCCCCCCCCCCCCCCCCCCCCCCCCCCCCCCCCCCCCCCCCCCCCCCCCCCCCCCCCCCCCCCCCCCCCCCCCCCCCCCCCCCCCCCCCCCCCCCCCCCCCCCCCCCCCCCCCCCCCCCCCCCCCCCCCCCCCCCCCCCCCCCCCCCCCCCCCCCCCCCCCCCCCCCCCCCCCCCCCCCCCCCCCCCCCCCCCCCCCCCCCCCCCCCCCCCCCCCCCCCCCCCCCCCCCCCCCCCCCCCCCCCCCCCCCCCCCCCCCCCCCCCCCCCCCCCCCCCCCCCCCCCCCCCCCCCCCCCCCCCCCCCCCCCCCCCCCCCCCCCCCCCCCCCCCCCCCCCCCCCCCCCCCCCCCCCCCCCCCCCCCCCCCCCCCCCCCCCCCCCCCCCCCCCCCCCCCCCCCCCCCCCCCCCCCCCCCCCCCCCCCCCCCCCCCCCCCCCCCCCCCCCCCCCCCCCCCCCCCCCCCCCCCCCCCCCCCCCCCCCCCCCCCCCCCCCCCCCCCCCCCCCCCCCCCCCCCCCCCCCCCCCCCCCCCCCCCCCCCCCCCCCCCCCCCCCCCCCCCCCCCCCCCCCCCCCCCCCCCCCCCCCCCCCCCCCCCCCCCCCCCCCCCCCCCCCCCCCCCCCCCCCCCCCCCCCCCCCCCCCCCCCCCCCCCCCCCCCCCCCCCCCCCCCCCCCCCCCCCCCCCCCCCCCCCCCCCCCCCCCCCCCCCCCCCCCCCCCCCCCCCCCCCCCCCCCCCCCCCCCCCCCCCCCCCCCCCCCCCCCCCCCCCCCCCCCCCCCCCCCCCCCCCCCCCCCCCCCCCCCCCCCCCCCCCCCCCCCCCCCCCCCCCCCCCCCCCCCCCCCCCCCCCCCCCCCCCCCCCCCCCCCCCCCCCCCCCCCCCCCCCCCCCCCCCCCCCCCCCCCCCCCCCCCCCCCCCCCCCCCCCCCCCCCCCCCCCCCCCCCCCCCCCCCCCCCCCCCCCCCCCCCCCCCCCCCCCCCCCCCCCCCCCCCCCCCCCCCCCCCCCCCCCCCCCCCCCCCCCCCCCCCCCCCCCCCCCCCCCCCCCCCCCCCCCCCCCCCCCCCCCCCCCCCCCCCCCCCCCCCCCCCCCCCCCCCCCCCCCCCCCCCCCCCCCCCCCCCCCCCCCCCCCCCCCCCCCCCCCCCCCCCCCCCCCCCCCCCCCCCCCCCCCCCCCCCCCCCCCCCCCCCCCCCCCCCCCCCCCCCCCCCCCCCCCCCCCCCCCCCCCCCCCCCCCCCCCCCCCCCCCCCCCCCCCCCCCCCCCCCCCCCCCCCCCCCCCCCCCCCCCCCCCCCCCCCCCCCCCCCCCCCCCCCCCCCCCCCCCCCCCCCCCCCCCCCCCCCCCCCCCCCCCCCCCCCCCCCCCCCCCCCCCCCCCCCCCCCCCCCCCCCCCCCCCCCCCCCCCCCCCCCCCCCCCCCCCCCCCCCCCCCCCCCCCCCCCCCCCCCCCCCCCCCCCCCCCCCCCCCCCCCCCCCCCCCCCCCCCCCCCCCCCCCCCCCCCCCCCCCCCCCCCCCCCCCCCCCCCCCCCCCCCCCCCCCCCCCCCCCCCCCCCCCCCCCCCCCCCCCCCCCCCCCCCCCCCCCCCCCCCCCCCCCCCCCCCCCCCCCCCCCCCCCCCCCCCCCCCCCCCCCCCCCCCCCCCCCCCCCCCCCCCCCCCCCCCCCCCCCCCCCCCCCCCCCCCCCCCCCCCCCCCCCCCCCCCCCCCCCCCCCCCCCCCCCCCCCCCCCCCCCCCCCCCCCCCCCCCCCCCCCCCCCCCCCCCCCCCCCCCCCCCCCCCCCCCCCCCCCCCCCCCCCCCCCCCCCCCCCCCCCCCCCCCCCCCCCCCCCCCCCCCCCCCCCCCCCCCCCCCCCCCCCCCCCCCCCCCCCCCCCCCCCCCCCCCCCCCCCCCCCCCCCCCCCCCCCCCCCCCCCCCCCCCCCCCCCCCCCCCCCCCCCCCCCCCCCCCCCCCCCCCCCCCCCCCCCCCCCCCCCCCCCCCCCCCCCCCCCCCCCCCCCCCCCCCCCCCCCCCCCCCCCCCCCCCCCCCCCCCCCCCCCCCCCCCCCCCCCCCCCCCCCCCCCCCCCCCCCCCCCCCCCCCCCCCCCCCCCCCCCCCCCCCCCCCCCCCCCCCCCCCCCCCCCCCCCCCCCCCCCCCCCCCCCCCCCCCCCCCCCCCCCCCCCCCCCCCCCCCCCCCCCCCCCCCCCCCCCCCCCCCCCCCCCCCCCCCCCCCCCCCCCCCCCCCCCCCCCCCCCCCCCCCCCCCCCCCCCCCCCCCCCCCCCCCCCCCCCCCCCCCCCCCCCCCCCCCCCCCCCCCCCCCCCCCCCCCCCCCCCCCCCCCCCCCCCCCCCCCCCCCCCCCCCCCCCCCCCCCCCCCCCCCCCCCCCCCCCCCCCCCCCCCCCCCCCCCCCCCCCCCCCCCCCCCCCCCCCCCCCCCCCCTAGCTTTGTTGGTTTTGAATTTTGGCAGGATGGTGTCTCATTAGATGCTAGAACTAATGGTGCAGTTGGTTTGGCATAAAGAGGAACTTGTTAGTGCAAGTTTGACAAGAATTCATTTCTGGTCCAAAATTTGAGGAGAGCACTTGGTGACCTAAAATGATGAGATTGGAGGTGAGCTTCTGGACTTAAGGGTTTATTAGGAAGGACTAAGACTAGGAAAAAATTTAGAATTATTTGAGCAACAGAAAATTGGGTTGCAGTTCAAACTCAAGAAATGGACAGAATTGAAAAGAGGATGGTTTACTCAAAATTTACAAAAGACTCATTTGGGTTTTTGTACCAAAGTGATCTGTGGCACCACATGACCTCCCATATTTTTTGTGGAAATTTTAAACAATTTTATAAAGTGGTAGCAGTGCAACAGAGGCATTTAAAGTAATGAAAATGCCTTTAAAAGAACTGTTTTGGGCAAAAATTTATCATGAAAATAATTCTTACTGTTGTTAAAGTAATAATGAAATGGTTTATGAAAACTCCCAATGCCACAATATTATTTCCAAAAAATTCCCATATGGAGGGATTTTTTTTGAAAAACATAGACAAAAAATACTCTAAAATTAATAAAAACACCCAATATAATTTAAAATTTTATTTCTGGCCAAACTTTACTTAATAAAAATATGATTACATTTTTGTGGTGTTACAAACTCTACCCCCCTTAAGGAAATCTCGTCCTCGAGATTTGTTAAGGACGGAAGAATTCAAAGCATATCACAGCAAATAAAACAATCATATGCAATTGCATTCATGGCAACATATGCATGACATACACCCTAAGAACAATACAAGATCACATCATGCAAACAAGCACTACACGTTACAACGGACGCACTCATGACCGTCTATGGTCCAAAAGTCAGGTCTATGGGGTCATGCGGAATGGTTCCCGGTGCTGGAGCACATTCTTCTTCTTCCGGAGAAAGTGGATGGAGGAGTCGGAGAACGTTCCCTCCTTGGTCTGGCAACAGTGGTCCGCCGATGGCGATCTGAGGGTTCAGAACAGCAAGAGTCTGGAGGAAGTCCATCACTTGCTGGGTCAAACGCTCTTGTGCGATGACATATTGGACCAGGTTGGTCAGCATTGGATCTCTCTCCGATTGTCTGCAGGGAAAAGATGCTTCTTCTCCGGGTGCTGCGCGGCTCGGGAAGTAGTAATACCCCCTTTCGCTAGCACGAGGCACTGCGAACCGGAGTCAGGTAATTGTTTCGTAGGCAGCAACTTCTATTGCCATTTCTGGAGTTGGCATAGATTTCCCGATGAAGACGACACTTGTAGGGCCTTGGTTTGAGTCTACTGGTGGGATGTGTGCGACTGCCCAATATTTCAAGGCGTTGTGGTTGATCCTCGATTTGAACAGCTTGTACTGGGGTGGTTGAGTGGAACCAAGAGTGTTGAGGGAGAAATCCCACAATATCTTGACAAAACTGCCTGGGGTTACATCTGTGGTTCTCAGATGAATCCCGAGGTGCGACATGGGGAAAATGGTTATGGAGGCAGTGTAGAAAGTGAGGGATTATGGTTGTAGTCTCGAGAGTGGTCTCTTATATAGTGCCTGGCTAGGGAGCATATTTCAGTGTGGGTACGATTTCTGGGTATCGGCTCTGTTCTAGAGTGGTCGGGGTCAAAGTCACAGATACAAATCACAAAATGTGACGTATTACTTTGGTTGTCGGTTAGGGTGATAGGTTGGGCACCGATTATCAAAAGATGTCGGCTGGCCACTGTGTAGGCTTTATCGGATGGAATGGGCTGACTATGGATAGGAAAGGATGTGGACGGTGTGGAGACCTAGGGATAGTGACCAGGCTAGGATAGGATTAGCCAATGGTCAGCCTGGCTCTGATACCAAGGCTGTCGGGCCAGATTTCGGGGACACAAAATATCCCAGAAATTAACCCCTCATGTCATCACCAGCCCAGGATTACTGTTACTGGTGGACACATCCTTGTTACAGATTACGAAGCTATTGCAAGAATTGGATACAAGACCATAAAGGTCTAATGATACAACAATGACTCCGGTGGTGGATGACGGAATTGTCTCGTGGTTCTCCAACGTCGATGGGGCTCCATTCCCACAGGAACAGCTGACCCGGATAATTCCTATCCGCGTGGCTGCTATCCTAGGTTCTGCACGGACGTCACTGAGGTACTCCTCGCTGAAATCCTGACCTGGCCAAGTAAATAGCCAGGGACAAGCCTGTGAGTATGTTGGAATGTACTCGCAAACATCACGAACATAAGATATACCGAATGCAGCAGACAAAATAAGTGATCATGATGAACTAAACTATATGCGTATGCTCATGATGGACTTATGTTAAATGCATGCCGACAGGAATTAAATCATGGCATGGTAAAATATTAGCACATGCAAATAAATGAATATATAAAAAATTTAGTGATAAACAAGGAAAGTTAAAGAAAAATAAAATAAAAGAAATGCCAGTCGGATGTCTAAAGTGACACCACGGTAGGTCTTGAAGAGAAATGCCAATCGGGTATCCACAAGAGTAGTGGCGTGATAGACCGCCTGAGAACTCGAGGGTCGCCACGAAGAGGTCTTTAAAAGAAATGCCAGTCAGATGTCTAAAGTGACACCATGGTAGGTATTGAAGAGAAATGCCAATCGGGTATCCACAAGAGTAGTGGCGTGATAGACTGCCTGAGAACTCGAGGGACGCCACGAAGAGGTCTTGAAAAGAAATGCCAGTCGGGTGTCAAGTGACACCTCGGTCGGATTTGAAAAGAAATGCCAATCGGGTATCCACAAGAGTAGTGGCGTGATAAATCGCCTGATAACTCGAGGGACGCCACGAAAGGTCTTGAAAAGAAAACTCAATGTCCGGGGTAGTCTAGCCAGCCCCTGAGACACTTAGGAAAATAAAATAAGAGAAACGGGTTAGTCCACAATAATATGCATAACCACAATAATACTCATAAAGGCAGTAATATTCACAACAATAGTATTCAAAATAACCATGACAGTGTTAGTGATGATAACTATATCCTGCAAAATAGTTCATGCTCATATTTAATTATTTTCCTCCGGAGACCGACTCTAAGACTGACACTTGACCAACCCAGACTGTAGTCCTTAACCACGGACACGGCTATTGGAATAGGTTTAAAATCTGCAGAGGGTGTACTCTTTACCCACAAGTATAGGATTTCTTTAGTGAGCACCGTGGCACTGGCTAATTCCCACTACGGTCTTTGGGTTGAAAACACACCTGACCAGCACACACCAGATTAACTTTTCGGATACCAGGAATCACCCAAAGCATTGTTCAAGAAAAGGTCAAAGACGGAGAGACCCAACATCCTGCATGGGATCACAATTCATACGCACGGATTACAAGGGGTGCCCCCCTATCGGCTACCCGCCGAAAACACCCATGCCCCCTGACCCGATGACAGGATTTAGTCCGCGGCCACGAAAACCCTCATCGTGGCCCTCTGTACGGTGTGTGCATGGAAAGGGGTTAACAACTTACTAAACCATACCCCACCTGTGGCAGGGACCTGTGGCAGCATGAAACAAGTATGTCGGTTACTGGAACAAGACTCGATCTACGGTCGACTCAGGAGGCTCAAATATTTCCTGTAGTGGTTAGCACAATATGATTCCTTGGTAGTACCCAACAGGGTCACCACCTGACATGTCCCAACATGTCCTTGCTGATCATTCTCGTCACCACGAGAATTCAGTCTCACGGTCACTTTACTCGTGACCGATTATTTTCCTGCAGTTTAGTCCAGACCAACACAAGCACCTATGACAAGTGGAAGTAGTCATGCTCACAAATATTCCAAGCAAATCAGCCATGGATCATGCATGCACTATAGCTATATGCAAAATCCATTAAAATTTATCCTAACCATGATTCAAATATTCAAGATAGCAACCACAAAACATTCACCATATTAAGTGTTCAAGATGCTTGCCTTGAGCATGCAAAGTTGCTGGGTGCACGCCAAAAGTTTGAATTATTTATCTCTCCTCCATTTCCTATTTTCAAAATATTTGAAATCACCACATAATCCAAAAATAGTGCCAAAAATTGTTTCAATTATTTTGAAACAAATAGTAAAATAAACTAGATGAAAACTAAAGAATAAAAGAAAAAGAATCAAATTATTTGGAGTTCATATGAATTTCTTAGAGCAATTCTAAGATGGAATAAATGATTAAAAGTACTATTTAATTGATCCAGTGGAAACAGAGTTTATGAAAAATGTTCACATTGGCTGGAATAAAAGAGCATGATTTTAGGAACCTAAAGAAATTTGAATCATCAAATTTGG
>JAAAWM010009961.1:0-31567 GCA_036873465.1 Thinopyrum obtusiflorum
AGTTTCCTCCTGTGCGGCCATTTTAATTCTGAAAGTTTGCCAGTCGTCGGCTTCAGCCCCCTCGTAGATGCTACGGGGGTGTTCGGTGGAGCGCGCGATCACACTTTATCCAACGTCTTGGTCCGTAAAGGAGGTGTTCGCGCAATGAAGCAGGCAATCAGACTATGCGGCTTTATTACTTTCACTTAGCCCTAGGAGTTTGACGGTGGGGCTAAGTACCAGCCCCTAGTGTGTATGCGGCAATCCGAACTAGGGTGCCTTTGACGCATGACTGGGCGAAAACCAGCCCTTCATATAACACGGGGTAAATCACTAAGGATTTGAATTAAGTCACCGAATTGCCGACCAGCTCTCGCCGCATCATGACAGTCAGTTTTTGGCTTTCTCTGCTGAGGTATTTGACCGGACGAACCAGAAACACAATCGCAGTAGTTCTCCCTTTACTACCTTAGCCGAACTAGCGGAACGTAAGGTGGTAATCACAGGAGCCGGGCAACCCAACTATAGACCAAAGATATGATTCAGAGCTGATGCATATAATGCAATATTCGGGACGCCGAAGAGTACCTTATAGGTGTTCGAACTTTTGAAAATATGTAGGGCCGGATAGAGCCCCCGGCATTTAGGCCGGAACAAAGCATATGTGGCAATCTGAAGCAAGGAGGGATCACAGATGGAAAAATAAACAAGACCGAACAAAAGTTGGCGATCAACTGTTTCCTTTATACCCTGATTAATATGTCAAAACGTGCTATTACAGATAATGCCATGAACATCAAGGGTATTTGACATGCCGAGAGTTTGTACACGAGGGGAAGATCTATACAGGGCCAAGAAGAAAAGGTAGTCTTGAAGACCCCAGTGGTGCCCTGCCGCACATCTGCGCCGTTTCCCCTTGGTGAAGAATCCTTTGAGAGGAGAGGTCGATTATCGTCTATACGAAAAAAGGGAGGGCCTCAAAAAGGGGCCCTTGCATGACCATAGAGTAGGTAGGTTTTTAATGAACCTGTAGTACAAAAGAGGAATAAAAAAGAAAGAAAGAGAAAAAAGGTTAAGGTCCGAATAGGGTCAAGACGCACTATAGACCTTTTCCGCAGTGTGCCTTCGTCGCTACCCAAGGTATTTTAAGTGCGCAATTATGCACGCGTGGTACGCATGCTGCTGTTTTATGGGGCGATCGGCGGAGGCGAAACTGCTATTCAAGCCCTGGATTCATCGAGCTGTCCTGCAGAGTGGGCCGGGCTCGCTTGGCAGGGTCAGGTGTCTTAGTGACCGATGAATTGTTCAGCTTGATGAGGCCGTTCTGTACTTTGGCTGCTAGAGCCGCGATGTGCTCCTCGGTACGGAGGGAGTGCTCCATATTTCCATTGACTGTGATGACGCCGTGCGGTCTGGGCATTTTGAGCTTTAAGTAAGCGTAGTGCGGGACCGCATTGAAGTGGGCGAAAGCAGTTCGTCCGAGCAGCCCATGATAGCCACTGCGAAAAGGGACAATGTCGAAGATCAAGTCTTTGCTTCGGAAGTTATCCAGTGAACCGAAGACTACTTCCAATGTTAAGGAGCCCGTGTAACGGGCCTCCACGCTGGGTATTACTCCTTTAAAGGTAGTATTGCTGGGCTTAATTCTAGACGGGTCAATGCCCATCTTATGGATAGTGTCTTGATAGATCAGGTTTAGACTGCTGCCGCCATCCATAAGGACTCTAGTGAGATGGTATCCATCAATAATGGGATCGAGCACCAGGGCCGCCGAACCTCCATGACGGATACTGGTCGGGTAGTTCCTGCGATTGAAGGTGATCGGACAAGCCGACCATGGGTTGAATTTTGGGGTGACAGGCTCTACGGCATAGACGTCCCTTAGTGCGCGCTTGCGCTCCCTCTTTGGGATATGTGTGACATATATCATGTTCACTGTTTTTATCTCGGGGGGAAATTTCTTCTGTCCCCCTGTGTTTGGTGGGCGGGACTCATCATCGTCCTCGCTTTGAGGCCCCTTCCCCTTGTGTTCGGTATTTAACTTACCGGCCTGTTTGAAGACCCAGCAGTTTCTGTTGGAGTGGTTGGCAGGCTTGTCGGGGGTGCCAGGAATCTGACAAGGCCTATCCAGTATCTTATCCAAATTAGATGGACCGTCTCTATTTCCTTTGAAGGGCTTCTTCCGCTGACCGGGTTTAGAGCCACTGAATCCGGCGTTGACCGCCGTATCTTTAGTTTCTTCATTGTTGTTCCGATGTTTTTTTTTGTTACGTCGTGGCCTTCCGTTGCCGTCCCTGGCTTCAGAGGTGCCAGGGTCGCTGGTAATGTTGCTTCTATGAGCCAACCAGCTATCTTCGCCCACACAGAAATGGGTCATAAGTGCAGTAAGAGCTGCCATAGTCTTCGGCTTTTCCTGACCGAGGTGTCGGGCAAGCCATTCGTCACGGACGCTATGTTTAAAGGCCGCTAAGGCTTCGGCATCCGGACAGTCGATGATTTGGTTCTTTTTAATTAAGAACCGAGTCCAGAGTTTGTGCGCTGACTCTCTGGGTTGCTGGACTATGTGACTAAGGTCATCAGCGTCCGGTGGCCGGACATAAGTACCTTGGAAGTTGTCTCGAAAAGCATCCTCCAAGTCTTCCCAGCTGCCAATAGAGTTTTCTGGGAGGCTATTCAACCAGTGCCGTGCTGGTCCTTTTAGCTTTAGGGGGAGGTATTTAATGGCATGGAGATCGTCACCGCGAGCCATGTGTATATGGAGGAGAAAATCTTCAATCCATACCGCGGGATCTGTCGTTCCATCGTATGCTTCAATGTTTATGGGTTTAAACCCTTCTGGAAACTGGTGCTGCATTACCTCATCGGTAAAGCACATGGGGTGTGCGGCGCCTCTATATCAGGCAACGCCACGGCGGAGTTCGGATGACATCTGTGTTTGGTTCTCGGCCCGAACTTGATGATGCTTGTCGCGCCAGGCTTGATGGCCGTCGTCTTGTGTTGGAGCGCGTCCCCTTGATCCGTAGATGGACCGTCTCTATTTCCTTTGAAGGGGGGGGGGGGGGGGGGGGGGGGGGGGGGGGGGGGGGGGGGGGGGGGGGGGGGGGGGGGGGGGGGGGGGGGGGGGGGGGGGGGGGGGGGGGGGGGGGGGGGGGGGGGGGGGGGGGGGGGGGGGGGGGGGGGGGGGGGGGGGGGGGGGGAGTCATACGTGTAGCCCTGAGCCGCTGCCTCTCTGCCTTTACGGCGAGGTGGTGCGGGCTGGTATTCGGCATAATTAGCCGCTTTGTCCCGTCCACGTGGTGGTCGGTCCGGTTCATCAGCATGATTGTATCTTGACAGAATTGGCTCAAGGGCCTTGTCATCGAATTGGGGTAGTAGCCTGCGCTTTGGGTAGCTTTTTACTAGGCACTCGAGGCCTTATTCTTCAGCAGCTAGGACCTTGGTCCATCTATCGTTGAGCGTATCCTGTTCAGCTTGAAGCTGTTGTTGTTTCTTTTTCAGGCTCCTCGCAGTGGCGATGAGCTGTCGCTTGAAGATTTCTTGCTCGAGGGGTTCCTCTGGTACAATAAAATCTTCGTTACCGAGGCTAACATCCTCCTCGGAGGTCAGCAGATAATTACTATCCTCCGAATCCTCATGATCGACAGGTTCATCTAAGTTGACTTGTCCTTCTTCTTCCTCATCCTGCTCCACAGCAGGCTCGATGAGGTTGTCAGAGTCTTCAGCGTTCTTCGGAGTGTCATTGTCTTCGGTGCTGGTATTGCTTTCCTTCTCGCGACGCGGTCATGAGCGGTGCCGCTGACGTTAGCGTTTAGGTGGTGCTTCGATAGGCTTGTCCTCGATCGGGTCTTGAGCGCCATTGCCGTCCTTCGTTTTGGGTGTATCCACCATGTACACGCCGTATGTAGAAGTGGTCGTCCAACGCCCAATGATGGGTTTTGGCCTGATTCGGCCCCGACATCGTCGGGGGGGGGGGGGGGGGGGGGGGGGGGGGGGGGGGGGGGGGGGGGGGGGGGGGGGGGGGGGGGGGGGGGGGGGGGGGGGGGGGGGGGGGGGGGGGGGGGGGGGGGGGGGGGGGGGGGGGGGGGGGGGGGGGGGGGGGGGGGGGGGGGGGGGGGGGGGGGGGGGGGGGGGGGGGGGGGGGGGGGGGGGGGGGGGGGGGGGGGGGGGGGGGGGGGGGGGGGGGGGGGGGGGGGGGGGGGGGGGGGGGGGGGGGGGGGGGGGGGGGGGGGGGGGGGGGGGGGGGGGGGGGGGGGGGGGGGGGGGGGGGGGGGGGGGGGGGGGGGGGGGGGGGGGGGGGGGGGGGGGGGGGGGGGGGGGGGGGGGGGGGGGGGGGGGGGGGGGGGGGGGGGGGGGGGGGGGGGGGGGGGGGGGGGGGGGGGGGGGGGGGGGGGGGGGGGGGGGGGGGGGGGGGGGGGGGGGGGGGGGGGGGGGGGGGGGGGGGGGGGGGGGGGGGGGGGGGGGGGGGGGGGGGGGGGGGGGGGGGGGGGGGGGGGGGGGGGGGGGGGGGGGGGGGGGGGGGGGGGGGGGGGGGGGGGGGGGGGGGGGGGGGGGGGGGGGGGGGGGGGGGGGGGGGGGGGGGGGGGGGGGGGGGGGGGGGGGGGGGGGGGGGGGGGGGGGGGGGGGGGGGGGGGGGGGGGGGGGGGGGGGGGGGGGGGGGGGGGGGGGGGGGGGGGGGGGGGGGGGGGGGGGGGGGGGGGGGGGGGGGGGGGGGGGGGGGGGGGGGGGGGGGGGGGGGGGGGGGGGGGGGGGGGGGGGGGGGGGGGGGGGGGGGGGGGGGGGGGGGGGGGGGGGGGGGGGGGGGGGGGGGGGGGGGGGGGGGGGGGGGGGGGGGGGGGGGGGGGGGGGGGGGGGGGGGGGGGGGGGGGGGGGGGGGGGGGGGGGGGGGGGGGGGGGGGGGGGGGGGGGGGGGGGGGGGGGGGGGGGGGGGGGGGGGGGGGGGGGGGGGGGGGGGGGGGGGGGGGGGGGGGGGGGGGGGGGGGGGGGGGGGGGGGGGGGGGGGGGGGGGGGGGGGGGGGGGGGGGGGGGGGGGGGGGGGGGGGGGGGGGGGGGGGGGGGGGGGGGGGGGGGGGGGGGGGGGGGGGGGGGGGGGGGGGGGGGGGGGGGGGGGGGGCCCTGCCTTCACTCGCAAGCTATGGCAAGTCCGTTGGCCATCTGCTCGCATGTTCAAGCCAGAAATACCAGAGAAGTATGATGGGAGGCTGAACCCGGCAGAGTTCTTGAGCATCTACACCATCGCTATTCAAGCTACCGGGGGAAGAGACGAGAAGGTATTCGCCAAATACTTTCCTTTGGCACTCAAGCCAAATGTGAGGTCTTGGCTGATGCACCTGCCAGAGAACTCCATCTCAACCTGGGCTGACCTGTTCCATGAGTTTATTGGCGCCTTCACGGGTGGCCATCAAGAACCAGGGCGACCCAGCGACCTACAGCTCCTCCCGCAGAAGGAAGGAGAAAGTCTGCGGAAGTACATGCAGAGATTCAGCCGAGTGCACCAGAACATCCTAGATATCCACCCGGCAGCTGTGATAGCTGCGTTCTAGTCCAATGTACGCAACCAGCGGATACGTTCTAAAATGAACGTTCAGTTGCCCAAGACTGTGAATGAGCTGTACACTCTGGTGGATAAGTGTGGTCGAGTAGAAGAGGGGAGGTGACTCCCCGGTGAAGAAGATGGCATCAACGTCGACTCAGAAGATGACGACGGCACTACCGATCAGAAGAAGAAGAACAAGAAGCACAACAAGAAGCGCAAGGACAAAGCAGTGATGACCGTTGAAAGATTGAGCGCACCCAGTACCGGCAAGAAGGCCAAGACCAAGGTTCCCGGCAAGGATGCTGCCACATGCACTGATTGCCGGGAAGCTTCGGCTACCGAGAAAGCCGGGAAGGGTGATGGGCTGTACTGTAAGATCCATCGGACCAAAGGCCACGATCTTCAGGAGTGCCATCAGGTTGAGCAACTCGTCAAGAAGCAGAGGGCTGAGTATGAGAAGCGTGACAAGGAGAAAGATCAGGATGGCGCTGGCGGGAAGGTCCGAGGCGGCAGAGCAGGCCGCCCCGGCAAGGCTCCTTAGTATCAAGGGAAACCCGCCAGAGGCCGTGAGAAGAAGGATTGCGAGGATGAGACTGATGAAGGAGATGAAGAGGAAACCAACGAGCAGGAGTTCTAGAAAGCCACTGCCGCCTTGTGCATTGACGGGGGCGCATCTTTGCACTCCTCTCACCGCCAACTTAAACAGTGGTTGTGTGAAGTCAATGCCGTGGAGCCAACGATGGATTCTCGGAGGCCGCTCAAGTGGTCCCGCATGCCCATTGTCTTTGACGAAGAGGATCACCCTGACCGCACCACTGTGGTAGGGTGCTTGCCGTTGTTGGTCTCACCAACAATCCGCAACCTCAAGGTCACAAAGATGTTGGTTGACGGTGGGGCCCGGTTGAATCTGATTTCTCCAAAGGTCATTGGCAAGCTGCAAATAGCAGATGAAGAACTCAAGTTTACTGGTACGTTCCAAGGGATCAACCCCGACAGCAGTTGTCCTAAGGGGAAGATCACACTGCCGATGACATTCGGAGGGGAGTTAAACTACTGGACTGAGAAGATTGTGTTTGACGTGGTTGACCTCCCCATGCCGTACAATGGAATCCTTGGTCGCCCAGCCCTGGCCAAGTTCATGGTGGCATCCCATTATGCCTACAACACCCTGAAGATGGCAGGGCCAATGGGTGTCATTTCCATTCTGTCGGACAATAAAGATGCAGTCATATGCGTGGACAAGATGTACCGGGAAGCAGTCGCTGCAGAGACTGCGGAAGCCATTGCTCCCACCAAGGAAAGCAAGAAAAAGAAGAAAACTAGCAAGGATGCCAGCAAGGAATCCGGGAAGCGTACCTCTTCGGAATGCGATGCGCCTGTTGATGACTTGCCGGAGAGTTCCAATAGCAAGAGATCCAAGGCTGCTGCACCTGCTGTGAAGAAGGTCCCGGTAGGGCTGGCTGGCGCTGATGGTACGTTTACCATCAATGCCACCCTCGATGACAAATAGGAAAGCGTGCTTGTTGCCTTCCTGCGGGCGAATGTTGATGTGTTTGCTTGGCAACCATCTAACATCCCCGGTGTTCCCAGGGAGGCAATCGAGCACCACCTTGTTGTCTGCCCACATGCCCGGCCCGTCAAGCAGAAGGTCCGGAAGCAAGCTTTGGAGCGGAAGCAATTCATTGCCGAGGAGATAAAGAAACTTGAGGCAGCTGGTCTGGTCAGAGGAGTACTGCATCCAACATGGTTAGCAAATCCTGTGGTGGTGCGCAAGGCTAATGGAAAATGGAGGCTATGCATAGATTTCACAGATCTGAACAAGGCATGCCTGAAGGACCCATTTCCCTTGCCGCGCATTGACCAGATTATGGATTCCACCTCCAGGTGTGACTTGCTCTCTTTTCTGGATGCATACTCTGGATACCACCAGATTTTCATGTCCAAGGAAGATGAGGATAAGACCGTGTTCATAACCCCATGTGGCATGTACTGCTTTGTACGGATGCCCATCGGGTTGAAGAGCGCCAGATCCACTTTTGCAAGAGCAGTACATATTGGCTTTGAGTCCCAGCTGCACAGAAATGTTGAAGCTTACATGGATGATATAGTGGTCAAGACCAAGGACAAATCAACCCTCATTCGTGACTTGGAAGAGACTTTTACAAATCTGCGCAAGATTAACCTAAAGTTAAACCCGGAGAAGTGTGTATTTGGTGTTCCTTCTGGCAAGCTACTTGGCTTCTTTGTGTCTCATCAGGGGATAGAGGCCAACCACGATAAGATCAAAGCTATCGAGCAGATTCAAGCACCCAAGACAGTTAAGGATGTGAGACATTTGACTAGATGCGTTGCCGCGCTAAGTAGGTTCATTTCCAAGTATGCCGAGCACGCCTTGCCATTCTTCAAAATCTTGAAGAAGGGAGGACCTATGGAGTGGACCCCTGAGGCGGACGCTGCACTACAAGATTTGAAGGCCTACCTTTCTTATGTGCCTACCTTAGTCGCTCCCAAACCACAAGAGCCGTTGCTGCTATACTTGGCGGCGACTAATCAAGTGGTTAGTGCGGCACTGGTGGCACAGCGAGAAGTAGATGAAACAACTCCCGCCACCATCGTCCCCTCTAGAGAAGAAAGTGAACTTGTCCCGGCAAGACCAGAGTCAGTCCAAAGTGAAGAAAGGCAGGGCAGCGGAAGCAGTTCTATCGTCGCGGCAAAGAAGAAAGTGGTGCAGCACCTAGTGTATTTCGTTAGCTCCCTATTACAGGGGGCTAGATCGAGGTACTCTGGTGTGCAAAAGTTGATTTTTGGCCTCATCATGGCCTCAAGGAAACTGCGCCATTACTTCCAAGCCCACGAGATCACGGTTGTCACCCGCTTCCCCTTGCAACGCATACTCCGAAACCCTGAGGCCACCGGCAGGATTGTGGAATGGGCTTTGGAGTTGTCCAGCTTTGGTTTGAAGTTTGAAAGCATGTCAACCATTCAGAGCAGAGCACTAGCAGAGTTCATTGCAGAGTGGACGCCAACCCCTGATGAAGAAGTGTTGGAGACAGTCATCCCCGGCAAGGAAGCACCCCAAGAATGGATCATGTATTTTGATGGTGCCTTCTCCCTACAAGGTGCAGGAGTAGGCATGCTTCTCGTTTCCCCCACTGGGGAGCACCTGAAGTACGTCGTTCAGATGCATTTCCCCCGGGAGGAGGCTACCAACAATACTGCAGAGTATGAAGGGCTCCTTGCCGGGCTCAGGATTGCAACAGAACTGGGAATCAAGAAGTTGATCATCCGCGGCGATTCACAACTTGTGGTGAGACAAGTAAACAAGGACTACCAAAGCCCATTGATGGAGGCATACGTCGAGGAAGTGAGAAAGTTGGAGGAGCACTTTGACGGATTGCAAACAGAGCACATGCCCCGCGCGGAAAACAACATTGCTGATCATCTGTCAAAGCGCACTGCACAAAAACTACCTGTGGAAGCAGGGACTTTTGTTCTCCATCTGACTCAGCTCTCCGTATCCCCGGCAACAATGGCCAGAAAGAGGAGGAAACTAGACTCCGGCAAGCCTCTCCCGGCAGAGCCTCCCGAAGCCCCCGACAGAGAGCTTGGCGGGAACAACTCCCCTTTGTTCAGTGAGCTGCACCCTCCCGCCAGACCACCGGTCCTTGTGGTGGAGGAGTGCGCTCCCACGAATGAGGAGGTGCCACTGGTCCTTGTTGCCGAGCCCCAGGCTCCAACTTGGGCATGGCACATTGTTCATTTCCTCCAAATAGGAGAACTTCTCGTAGAGCAAGAAGAAACTAAAAGAGTAGCCCGGAGGGCCAGTATGTATCAGTTCATTGACGACACACTATACAGAAGAAGGCCCAACGGTGTGAAATTGAAGTGCATTTGCCGGGAAGAAGGAAAGGAACTACTGGCAGAGATACACAAGGGTATGTGTGGCTCACACATTGGATCGAGGGCCCTGGTTGGAAAAGCCTTCCAGCAAGGATTCTACTAGCCCACGGCCCTCCAAGATGCAATTGAGCTAGTCACCAAATGTGAAGCCTGCCAGTTCCACTCCAAGAACATCCATCAGCCTGCCCAAGCTCTCCAAATGATCCCTTTGTCATGGCCCTTCTCAGTCTGGGGGCTCAATATCTTGGGCCCTTTCCCCTGTGCTACCGGGGGCTTTGAGTTCTTGTTCGTCACTATCGACAAGTTCACAAAGTGGCCAGAGGTGGAGCTCATGAGGAAGGTGACCGTACATTCAGCTATCAAGTTCTTGAAAGGATTGGTGTGCCGCTTCGGGGTACCTGCCCGAATCATCACCGACAATGGCACCCAATTCACGAGCCGCGCCTTCATGCAATACGTTCATGCCCTCGGAAGCAAGATCTCATTTTCCTCTGTCGCCCATCCCAGAAGCAACGGACAAGCTGAGAGGGCGAACGCTGAAGTGCTACAAGGTCTCAAGACAAGAACCTTTAATAGACTGCAGAAGTGCGGCAGGCGATGGATCGACAAGCTGCCTGTGGTTCTTTGGTCCCTCCGTACGACACCAAATCGAGCTACCGGGCAGACTCCCTTCTCCCTAGTCTATGGGGCAGAAGCAGTTATCCCCACAGAACTCATATTCGGATCTCCTCGAGTGCTTGCCTACGATGAAGTAGCGCAGGAATCGCATCGGCATGACGATGCTGTGCTACTTGAGGAGAACCGTCTCCGGGCTGCTATGCGTGCTGCACGCTACCAGCAAGCCCTGCGTCGCTATCACAGCCGCAGGGTTCATGCCCAGAGTTTTGAGGAAGGCGACCTTGTCCTTAGGCGCGTTCAGTCCGCCAAGGGTACAAACAAGTTGACGCCGAAGTGGGAAGGCCCTTACCGGGTAGTACGAGTCACCAGACCTGGCGCAGTCCGTCTGGAGACCGGAGATGGCATTCAGTTGCAAAACTCATGGAACATTGAGCATCTCTGTAAGTTCTACCCATAAGGCGCGACTGTCGGGCCCTGCCTGGCATCCACCCTTTTGTACAGGCCTTGCCGATGTTCCATGTAACCCCTTGTACAAAGCTAGGCACAGACCCTGAGCAACAGAGAAATAAATGAAGCGCTGGGGGCCCCCCGAAACTTGCATGCATGCATAAGCATAGCATGATCATGTAGATAAGATCGCACATGGCATCATTTTCATCTGCACTAGGTTGTAGGGCTCTTACCGTGGACTTGGTCCCGAAGAAGAGATGAGAAGACAAGCCTACGTTGCAATCCCCAGCAAGCCAAATAGATAAGTTTCTTTCTTATCCATACGTATTCTGTAAGTAGAGACTTGTGCATATGAAAACCTCACCACCTTTGAAACCTAGGTGCTCCCATCCCTTGACTGGAATGTTGCTTCAGTCAGGATGGTTTTAGTGGCCTTTGGCAGAAAAGATTTGGCGGGGGGCTGGTCCCTCCCTGTGGTTTGTGCCCGGCAGGCCTAGCCCCACGGCAACGAATTGAGGGTACCGGTAGGATAGCCTGTCGGGGAAAACTTGTTTACTTTGATGTATAGAGGCATTTCACCTCTGCATGGATATGTTACATGCACAAGTACCCGGCAGGGCTTGTCTTTTTCATTAATATCTTGATTAACAAGTACAAATCTTACAGAACACTAACATGGATAAAGAAGATTACATGATTTAGACTAAAGTTTGGCAAATGCCTACATTTTTTAGATTAAAAAAAGATAAGTGCCTTGTGATGCCCTTTCTTGTCCCCCTCCTCCTAGGCACCGCGGTTGAAGGTGAAGAGGGCAAAAGGAGCGCCTGGGTAGAAGCCCAGCCTGACCCCATCAGGTCCCTTGACAAGGAGCCTGGCGAGAGCAGGAGGGCGCGGGCGAAGGTGATGGTGAAGAGATCGGCGGAGACGACCCCCCAGCCGCCACCACCAGGGCCAGCAGGATGCGGCAGGGTGAACAAAGCCGGAGGCCATGAGGAAGCCTGCCGGGGTCTAGCTGGAAGGCTGCTGGAGGAACCAGGGACACCATCCACACATCTGCATCCAACTCCCCGGCAAATCACCTTGCCAGAGAGGAGATGCAGGTGCAGATATTGGTGCCCCGGCCTGACGGTGATGGTGTGGCTGGTGCTCCGCCAGAGTCGGAGCCGTCGTCCTCCCCATCGGCGCCGTTGTCATCGTCATCGCCGTCACTGTCCTCCTCATCGCTATCGCTTGAGGAGGAGCTTTCGTCGTTGATCGAGCTCTCGGCGTAGCACCCTAAGCGAGCACCCGAAGACCTTGACGGAGAGCAGCTCGGCATCCATTAATTTAAAATGGAGGACGTGCCCCTCTGACAAGCTGTGGGCGCAAGCAAAAGTCTTCCAGCCACGTCGGAAGAGCATGACTTGAGGAGCAGGGAAATCTACATCCACCCGCATGCTACCATTACAGCAGCCCCTCATGTGCAGCTTCAATGCGCGCGACTGCTCGAGCTCCAACACCCTTGCGAATGGAGTAGGGAGACGGAGGCGGCTGCGCAGAGGCTTGTACAATCTAATGATGAACTCCAGAGGTTGGTCTCCGACGTGGCCTTCCATCGGGGGAGGGGCGACCGGCGGGGGCACAATCAGAGCATCACCCCGCCCTCCTCGGCCCTGGGCAACATGACGACCACGACCTCACCCCCTCCCGCCTCCTCTCACGGCGGACTCCGCTGATACGTCTCCAACGTATCTATAATTTTTGATTGTTCTATGCTATTATATTATCTATCTTGGATGTTTTCTATGCATTTATATGCTATTTTATATGATTTTTTGGACTAACCTATTAACCTAGAGCCCAGTGCCAGTTTCTGTTTTTTTCCTTGTTTTTGAGCTTTGCAGAAAAGGAATATCAAACGGAGTCCAATTGACCTGAAAATTTACGAAGAATATTTTTGGAAAATATAAAAAATACTGGAACGAAAAGATTTCGGAGAAGAGTCCCGAGGGCACCACGAGGGTTGAGGGTGCGCCCTACCCCCCTTGGCGCGCCCCCCTACCTCGTGGCTACCTCGTGGACCCCCTTTACTTGTCCCCGACGGCAACACCTCCTATAAATCCCAAAACCTCCAGAACATAACCTAGATCGGGAGTTCCGCCACCGCAAGCCTCTGTAGCCACCAAAAACCAATCTAGACCCCGTTCTGGCACCCTACCGGAGGGGGGAATCATGACCGGTGGCCATCTTCATCATCCCGGCGGTCTCCATGACGAGAAGGGAGTAGTTCACCCTCGGGGCTGAGGGTATGTACGAGTAGCTATCTGTTTGATCTCTCTCTCTCTCGTGTTCTTGATTTGGCACGATCTTGATGTACCGCGAGCTTTGCTATTATAGTTGGATCTTATGATGTTTCTCCCCCTCTATCTTCTTGTAATGGATTGAGTTTTCCCTTTGAAGTTATCTTATCGGATTGAGTCTTTAAGGATTTGAGAACACTTGATGTATGTCTTGCATGTGCTTATCTGTGGTGACAATGGGATATTCATGTGATCTACTTGATGTATGTTTTGGTGATCAACTTGCGGGTTCTGTGACCTTGTGAACTTATGCATAGGGGTTGGCACACATTTTCGTCTTGACTCTCCGGTAGAAACTTTGGGGCACTCTTTGAAGTTCTTTGTGTTGGTTTGAATAGATGAATCTGAGATTGTGTGATGCATGTCGTATAATCAAACCCGCGGATACTTGTGGTGACATTGGAGTATCTAGGTGACATTAGGGTTTTGGTTGATGTGTATCTTAAGGTGTTATTTTAGTACAAACTCTAGGGCTGTTTGTGGCACTTATAGGAATAGCCCAATAGATCGATCAGAAAGAATAACTTTGAGGTGGTTTCGTACCCTACAATAATCTCTTCATTTGTTCTCCGCTATTACTGATTTTGGAGTGACTCTTTGTGGCATGTAGAGGGATTGTTATATGATCTAATTATGTTATCATTGTTGAGAGAACTTGCACTAGTGAAAGTATGAACCCTAGGCCTTGTTTCCAAGCATTGCAATACCGTTTTCACGCACTTTTACTACTAGTTACCTTGCTGTTTTTATATTTTCAGATTACAAAAACCTATATCTACCATCCATATTACACTCGTATCACCATCTCTTCACCGAACTAGTGCACCTATACAATTTACCATTGTATTGGGTGTGTTGGGGACACAAGAGACTCTTTGTTATTTGGTTGCAGGGTTGTTTGAGAGAGACCATCTTCATCCCACGCCTCCCATGGATTGATAAACCTTAGGTCATCCACTTGAGGGAAATTTGCTACTGTCCTACAAACCTCTGCACTTGGAGGCCCAACAACATCTAGAAGACGAAGGTTGCGTAGTAGACATCAAGCTAATTTCTGGCGCCATTGCCGGGGAGGTGAGTGTTTGAAGGTATATCTTTAGATCTTGCAATCGAATCTTTTAATTTCTTGTTTTATCACTAGTTTAGTCTATAAAAGAAAATTACAAAAAAAATGGAATTGAGGTTGCCTCATATGCTTCATCTTTTTAATGTATTTCGTGAAAATAAGGATTCCGACAATTGTGCCAAAGTGTTAGAAGAAGAATGCAATAAAATGTTTGGCATACAATCTTTGAATGGTGAGCATGATTGCAATGTTGTTAGTACGAATTCTTTGAATATCCATGATGCTAATAATATGCAAAGCTACAAGCTTGGGGATGCTATGTTTGATGAATATGATATTTTTAGTCCACCAAGTTTTGATGAGAAAATTTATTATGAAGAAAGCATGCCTCCTATTTATTATGATTATGTTGATGAAAGTGGATTTGGAGAGGTCATGACTTTATTTAGTGATGATTCCACTATTTCGGAAGAGGTTCCAATTGATTATGAGAACAAAGTTGCTATCTATGATGATTATTGTGATGACATGTATGCTATAAAAAATAATGATAACCATGAAACTTTTCATCATTATTTTAATTTTCAATTGGATTATGCCTCACATGATAGTTATTTTGTTGAGTTTGCTCCCACTATTCCGAATGAGAAGAATTTTTCTTATGTGGAGAGTAGTAAATTTTCTATGCTTATGGATCATGAAAGTAATGCTTTATGTGATAGTTATATTGTTGAATTCATTCATGATGCTACTGAAAATTATTATGAGGGAGGAATATATGCTTGTAGGAATTGCAATAATATCAAGTTTCCTCTCTATGTGTTGAAAATCTTGAAGTTATGCTTGTTTTGCTTTCCTATGCTAGTTGATTCTTGTTCCCATAAGTTGTTTGCTCACAAAATCCCTATGCATAGGAAGTGGGTTAGACTTAAATGTGCTAGTCATATGCTTTATGATGCTCTCTTTGTGTTTCAATTCTTATCTTTTATGTGAGCATCATTGAAATCATCATGCCTAGCTAAAAGGCATTAAAGAAAAGCGCTTGTTGGGAGACAACTCAATATTTACCCTTACTGTTTTTTTTGTTCACATGATTATGCTACCGTAGTAATCATGTTTTATAGCTTTTGTTTCAATAAAGTGCCAAGTAAAGCCTTTGGGATAGTGTGGATGATAGTTGACTTGATTCTGTGCAAAAACAGAAACTTTTGCGCTCAGTCCAGGAAATTTGAAAATTCACTGGAACGTGCTTTTGATCTGAATTTTTTACACAAGATTGATATATAAATTTCCTAGATTTTCCTAATTTTTCAGAATTTTTGGAATTACAGAAGTATGGAAAGTTTCCAGATTACTACAGACTGTTCTATTTTTGACAGATTCTGTTTTCTATGTGTTGTTTGCTTATTTTGATGAATCTATGAGTAGTATCGGAGGATGTGAACCATGGAGAAGTTGTAATACAGTAGATACAACACCAATATGAATTTAGAATGAGTTCACGACAGTACCTAAGTGGTGATTTATTTTCTTATACTAACAGAGCTTACGAGTTTTCTGTTGAGTTTTGTGTTGTGAAGTTTTCAAGTTTTGGGTAAAGATTCGATGGACTATGGAATAAGGAGTGGCAAGAGCCTAAGCTTGGGGATTCCCAAGGTACCCCAAGGTAATATTCAAGGACAACCAAGAGCCTAAGCTTGGGGATGCCCCGGAAGGCATCCCCTCTTTCGTCTTCGTTCATCGGTAACTTTACTTAAGGCTATATTTTTATTCATCACATGATATGTGTTTTACTTGGAGCATCATTTTCTTTTATTAGTAGTTACTTGCTGTTACTTAGATTAATGTTTTTCATCTTTTAGTTCAATAAAAAGGTCAAGTATAGCCTTTACCATGCTTATTTTGCATGTCTATATGTCGCTGTTTTGAAAACAGAAAGTTTTCTACCTTTGTCTGAATTCTTCTGGAAAGTAAGAACGTGGTAAAACCTTGAAATTTTTACACAATGAGTAGCAACAAATTTTATACTGTGTGGTAATTTTTCAGAATTTTTTGAGTTAGGGAAGTATCAGTACAATTGCACTCTTTACAGACTGTCCTGTTTAGACAGATTGCTGTTATATCTGCATTGTTTGCATATGTTTGCTTGTTCAATGATTCTATTTGAGGATAGGAGTATTAAATATGCAGAGGCATTTAGTATGAAATGTTAAATAATAATTTAGTGATTTTCTACAGTAGAGAATGATAAGGTTTTGCATTTGACTTATACTAACTTTTCTCACGAGTTCTTGTTGAGTTTTGTGTGGATGAAGTTTTTAAGATTTAGGGAAACCATCATATAAAAGGAATTAAGGAGACACAAAAGCTCAAGCATCTAAGCTTGGGGATGCCCCGGTAGGCATCCCACCTTTCTTCGTCAAGAATTATCGGTTAGTATCGGTTGAGCCTAAGTTTTTGCTCCTCCACACGATGTGTGCTATTTTTAGAATGTCATTTTATTTTGTTTTGCATGCTGTTTGAATAAAGTACTTAAGATCTGAAATTTGATTTATGAGAGAGAGTCTTCACATAGCTACATAATTATTCAACTACTCATTGATCTTCATTTATATCTTTTTGGAGTAGTTTGTCATTTACTCATGTGCTTCATTTATATCCTATGAGTAAATGGTTGAATGAATTGAGTATCATAAATCTGAAATTATATATGCTTCATATGCTTCTACCATGGGGAGTAATGACTTCACATATAAGAAGTAGAGGTGGTAAATTTATTGAAAGTTAGCAAACACAGTATTGGTCACTTGAACAATTCATGAAAGAATATTGAAGGAAGAGAGGTTTCACATATAAATATACTATCTTGGACATCTTCTATGATTGTGAGCCCCATTAATTATTTTCAAACTTGAGCAAATTAGTTGAAGTTGGATAAGGAAGACAACGTAATGAGTTATGCTTGGGTATATTTGTATAGAAGTTATATTGTTATGGATCCTCCAACATGTGAAGCTTGCTATTTAGAATCTTTTGCTAGCCCAAATCTCTGTACTAAGCGGGAATACTGCTTGTACATCCAAATTCCTTGAACCAAGTTTCTTCCATGAGTGTCCACCATATCTACCTATATACGGTATTTACCTGCCGTTCCAAGTAAATTTGCATGTGCCAAACTCTAAACCTTCAAATAATAATCTGTTTTGTATGCCCGAATCGCTCATGTAGCGACTAGGGGCTGTCAGTATCTTCCATGCTAGGTGGGTTATTCTCACGATGAGTGTTTATTCACTTATCATTCACAAGAGAGTGGCTGGTAATTGGGATGCCCAGTCCTATGATCAAAAGATCAAAAACAAAATCACAAATAATTGCAAACAAAAATCCCCCAGGATTGTTGTTTGTATGGACGGTACCCGTTGTTTCGGACCAGCCGTGGAGTGTGATTGTTGGCAGAGGGGAGTAAAACCTTTACCTTTCTGTTTGGGAACCGCCTATATTATATCTAGTATGGAAGATATTGGGAACTCTTGGTTGTTATGTTGACAATGAAAGCATACCTCTCAAAATTATTTTCATCTCTGTTTTAAAAGCTTCGAGCTCTGGCACCTCTGCAAATCCCTGCTTCCCTCTGCGAAGGGCCTATCTTTTACTTTTATGCAAGAGTCAGTAGTATTCCTTTTCATTCCAACCTACTCTTTAGTTGGCAAGCATCATGTGATGGGAAAAGATCTAAGCATATATGGCCATTCAAATATATTTGATCATGAGTTATTATTGTTGACAATTATCTATATGATAAATAAGTTGGGAGGCGAAACACTAAGCCCCTATCTTTCTCTGTGTTCGATGGATGCTATTTGTTCTAAAAATAGGGGGGGGGGGGGGGGGGGGGGGGGGGGGGGGGGGGGGGGGGGGGGGGGGGGGGGGGGGGGGGGGGGGGGGGGGGGGGGGGGGGGGGGGGGGGGGGGGGGGGGGGGGGGGGGGGGGGGGGGGGGGGGGGGGGGGGGGGGGGGGGGGGGGGGGGGGGGGGGGGGGGGGGGGGGGGGGGGGGGGGGGGGGGGGGGGGGGGGGGGGGGGGGGGGGGGGGGGGGGGGGGGGGGGGGGGGGGGGGGGGGGGGGGGGGGGGGGGGGGGGGGGGGGGGGGGGGGGGGGGGGGGGGGGGGGGGGGGGGGGGGGGGGGGGGGGGGGGGGGGGGGGGGGGGGGGGGGGGGGGGGGGGGGGGGGGGGGGGGGGGGGGGGGGGGGGGGGGGGGGGGGGGGGGGGGGGGGGGGGGGGGGGGGGGGGGGGGGGGGGGGGGGGGGGGGGGGGGGGGGGGGGGGGGGGGGGGGGGGGGGGGGGGGGGGGGGGGGGGGGGGGGGGGGGGGGGGGGGGGGGGGGGGGGGGGGGGGGGGGGGGGGGGGGGGGGGGGGGGGGGGGGGGGGGGGGGGGGGGGGGGGGGGGGGGGGGGGGGGGGGGGGGGGGGGGGGGGGGGGGGGGGGGGGGGGGGGGGGGGGGGGGGGGGGGGGGGGGGGGGGGGGGGGGGGGGGGGGGGGGGGGGGGGGGGGGGGGGGGGGGGGGGGGGGGGGGGGGGGGGGGGGGGGGGGGGGGGGGGGGGGGGGGGGGGGGGGGGGGGGGGGGGGGGGGGGGGGGGGGGGGGGGGGGGGGGGGGGGGGGGGGGGGGGGGGGGGGGGGGGGGGGGGGGGGGGGGGGGGGGGGGGGGGGGGGGGGGGGGGGGGGGGGGGGGGGGGGGGGGGGGGGGGGGGGGGGGGGGGGGGGGGGGGGGGGGGGGGGGGGGGGGGGGGGGGGGGGGGGGGGGGGGGGGGGGGGGGGGGGGGGGGGGGGGGGGGGGGGGGGGGGGGGGGGGGGGGGGGGGGGGGGGGGGGGGGGGGGGGGGGGGGGGGGGGTATCTAGGTGACATTAGGGTTTTGGTTGATGTGTATCTTAAGGTGTTATTTTAGTACGAACTCTAGGGCTGTTTGTGGCACTTATAGGAATAGCCCAATAGATTGATCAGAAAGAATAACTTTGAGGTGGTTTCGTACTCTACAATAATCTCTTTGTTTGTTCTCCGCTATTAGTGACTTTGGAGTGACTCTTTGTTGCATGTTGAGGGATTGTTATATGATCTAATTATGTTATCATTGTTGAGAGAACTTGCACTAGTGAAAGTATGAACCCTAGGCCTTGTTTCCAAGCATTGCAATACCGTTTTCGCGCACTTTTACTACTAGTTACCTTGCTGTTTTTATATTTTCAGATTACAAAAACCTATATCTACCATCCATATTACACTCGTATCACCATCTCTTCGCCGAACTAGTGCACCTATACAATTTACCATTGTATTGGGTGTGTTGGGGACACAAGAGACTCTTTGTTATTTGGTTGCAGGGTTGTTTGAGAGAGACCATCTTCATCCTATGCCTCCCACGGATTGATAAACCTTAGGTCATGCACTTGAGGGAAATTTGCTACTGTCCTACAAACCTCTGCACTTGGAGGCCCAACAACGTCTACAAGAAGAAGGTTGCGTAGTAGACATCATCCGCCCCCTCGTTTTTGACAGGTGGCGGGAGGCGCTGTCGAGCAGAAGCCCTTGTCGCCACCATCGAAGCGCCACCGCGCCCTTGCCCTCTCACTATGGTGGACTAGGGATACTCAAGGAAGGGAAGGAGTGGAGCACATGAACAAACGCACCACTCCTGCCCCCTTTTTAAAGGGGAAAGGGGCAGGGGGGCTGGCTCCTCACCCTGGAAGCAGCCGCCCCACTCCTCCAATCCGGCTCCCCAGCGCCATCAACGGCTCAGGGAATCAAAGCCGACCCTCTGCGCCAATCCATGATGCCTGGGTTTCTACCATGGCGCTCATTCCCATGTCCTCTGCATCCGCCACCAACCCTGCGCAATACATGCAATACATGTGGCGGAAGTACCAGAGGCAGGGAGGCTAGTGGAATGGCAGTTATCGCCCCGTGATCGTGGGATGTGGGCAACTCATGGATCGTGGCTCAGATTCCCTCTATAACATCTTGCACAACGCTCGGGAAAACTAGAAACTGATCCAAGCCCAGATTAATGAAGAAGCAAAGAAGACCTCAAAATACAAACTGCTGCAGCCTCTTCGCCTGTGTACTTGATAGGGCCTACCCCAACGACGCTCAGCAACTTGTTCAGGCAAGGCTCGGGGGCTCCTGTCGGTGCAACAAACCCCAGGTGTGTTTCCCAGAATGTACACAGGTACGAGAGCAAGGTTACAATGACCAAGCCAAGACCAAGCAAGGAGAGATCAGCTCTTTGAGAAATCAAAGGGCGGATCAAGAAGACCAAGACAAGTTAAATGAGCAAGATACCACCAGGGAAAGACCTCCCTTGTCGGGCAGGCGAGCCTGGCAAGGGCAAGGTTACCCCAAAGACAAGCCTTAAGACCACCCCGGCAGGCCTTTCGGGCACGACGAAGGCAAACTACCCCGCCAAGGCTCCACCGTTCCACCTCACAAACGATTCAAAATCATCGATCGGTGCGGTGTCAAGCCCCCAAGTGACTAAGTGGCTGTTATTTGACACATGGCAGCCACTTCCAAAGGAAATCACCTCCAAATGACACCCGTCCAGAGATGTGTCAAGCAGACAGATGAGAAGGTGGCCGAACGGCCCGGCAAGGCTTGCCGGGCATGCCACGATGTGACACTAAGCGACGCATTTAATGCGCTCTACTCTGTCTGCAGAGTTAGGTATGATAGCATTGTTCGCTATCTAATCAGTACACAATGACTGATTTGCCACTGTGGTGACCCCTTGATCTATAAAAGGAGGGCCATGGCAACCATAGAAAGGATTTGGACCCCTGTACATTCATACGCGCGTAGATGCTCTCGTCCCGAGGCATCCTTGCCGGGCAAGAGCGCTGCGTCTCCACCACAATCCACCATCAATCCACCAAAGTAGGAGTAGGGTTTTATGCCTCGTGGCGGCCCGAACTTGGGTAAAAACTACCCATGTGATCTCTGCCGTGCTATGCTATGCCCTCCGCTCTTTGTGCAATGTGTTCATCCCCCCTGCCGAACCACAAGAGGCTGATGGCCCCATAGGTGGCCGTGTTTTCCCACGACACCTAGTCATCGCCAATTGCTTGATAGATGCTAGAATTGGTTGTGCATGGTTGACACATATTTCATTTGCTATTTTAATGTGTGAGCATGTTGGTTGCATATTTTCTCCATTCGAGGACATCCATTTGTTGTTTTGATTGTCTTGGCTTTTGTTGGCCAAGTGGATGTACAAGAATGCCTAAGAACCTTCTCTAGCTATCTATGCTTTCTTGTCTCAAATTCTTTTCATGCTATATCACAAAAATAGAACATGTCTTTATTGGACCCTCTGTGTGAGGAGCACTCGGAGCCACTGATCCGACAAGGGTTGACTTCTAAAACCTTCTCTATGCATTTTAGGTGGGCTAACTCACTCAAACTCGGTCAGACCAAAATCATTTAGATTGATCTAGGTTTTCATCTTGGTGCTACCGATTAGACCAACTCGGCGTCACCGATTTGTTGTAACTACATGCAATTGCATGTCTCGGTGCCATCGATTTGTTCCACTCGCTGCCACTGACAGCACACGGGTATATATATCCAGCGCGACCGTATGTTGAAAATTTCTTCAATCATCATGACTACGCACCCCGTTGCTGCCATCTCCCTAGTCTCCGGATCATCGCCCTTGTCTCCAGTGTGCCTTCACCGTAGGACTTCGTCACCGTCAACGGCAATCTGCCCTGTCGTTGCTGCCGTAGAGAATCTTTGAACAGTTAGGGTGAGATTCGACCCCGTCATGCTTCACTCTTTCCGATTCAATGCACAAGGGTTTAGCCATGTATCTTGCTATGAATGAAATTCTTCTATCCACCAGATTGAATCCGTAGATTAGTTTCGAGCAAAGATTTTAGGTTTAGGTTTCCACCGAAAGCATCTCGGACCGACCGATTAGAAATTTTTAGTTCCACCGATTTGGCTCTAGCCATTGCACTAGTACATCTCGGTGCCACCGAGAAGTGCTAATCGGTGAGACCGAAAGTAAAATTTTAGTGAAACCCTAGCAACTCAGAGACATCGAACCACATCTTGGTCCGATTGAAATGTTGTGTTCTGGTTCTGTAGCACCGAAAGCATCTCGGACCGACCGATTATAAATTTTTCAGTTCCATGATTTGGCTCTGGCCATTGCACTAGTACATCTCGGTGCCACCGAGAAGTGCTAATCGGCGAGACCGAAAGTAAAATTTTAGTGAAACTCTAGCAACTCAGAGACATCGAACCACATCTTGGTCTGACCAAAATGTTGTGTTCTAGTTCTTTAGAGTGCTTTGGTATCACCGAAATGACCAACTCGATAGCTCCGAAATGCATTCCATGAAAACCTAGAACTAAGATTTGAACTCAAATTTTTGAAAAATCATCTGCTTTTTGTGATTACTCATCTACTCTGCCCATACCTATCTATTCGCAGGGTCAGCTTGTAAGATGTCAAGTGGTAGTGATAGTCAGAACATGTCCGAGCAGAATGTGGATCTTAGTGAGGGATCTAGTCCAGCTGAGAGCTACTATGAAGGCATAAGAAGCTCTCCAGATCTTCCAAAGTTTGCACTACAAAAAAAGACACATCTGTGACATTACGACCCAAATGAAGAAAAATCTGTCATGGTTATGACACTTCTATGACGATAATTGTGACAAAAACATGTATCATCATAGATGTGGTGGGCTCCTACTTCTATGACAAAAAATCATGACAGAAAATGGGCTTTTCGCCCTAGGCGAGCCGGGGGCGCACCTGCATGACATTCTTTGGGCTGTCCATGACATAAAAAATCATGGTAGAAGTGAGGGCGAGGAAATTTTCGCGGAGTTCCCAGTTACGGTGGGTGGTCGGGGCCGAGCGGTTCAGTGTGGTTTGCGCGTTCTCTCTTACACACGCGCGTGGTGCGAGCCGTGTTTGCTATAACTGAACCCGAGTGAGGCGTTCGCTTACTGAACCTGAGCGATCACATTGCTATGTACTAAAGCCGATTGATTGATCCCTTCACTGCTAACTGAACCCGACCGACTCCTTCACTGCTAACTGAACTCGATCGATCACTGCTGCTGCTTACTAAAGCTGATCGAACCCCCGTGCGAGACGTAGCTAGCTAGCCGGTTGGGTTGCCTCTTGATGAACAGTGCACGTTGCTGCCGCGCGCGTGATATGTAGAATGAGTCGAGACATGGTGAGTCTAGCCGGTTGGGTTGGCTGTGGATGAACAGTTTCTGGTGGGGGTTGGATGAACAGGACCCCGGCCGTGTGTAGGCGGTTGCCGCTTGATGAACAGGACCCCGTGGTAGTACGCTATTGCCGCTGGATGAACAGGACCCCGAGGAGGCTGCCACACACCACAACCGGTTGGGGATGGATGAACAGGACCCCGTGGAGGCTGGTTGAGCAGTAGCTGGTGGAGGCTAGATGAATAGTAGCCCATGGATGAACAGTGTCTGGTGGAGGCTGGAGGAGGTCCACGGTGGATGAACAGTAGCAGGTGGAGGCTGGAGGAAGTTGACAGTGGATGAACAGTAGCCTGTGGAGTCCCGTTTTGCGGTACGCCACACCCCTCCTGATGAACAGGACCTTGTTTCAACTGTAGGCGGTCGAAGAGAAGTCTGTTTCCTCTATTTTTGCAGTACGCCAGACCCTTCCCGATCAACAGGACCACGTTTCGACCGTAGGAGCTCGAACAGAAGTCTGTTTCCTTCGTTTTGCGGTATGGCAGACCCCTCTCGATGAATATGATCCCGTTTCAACCGTAGGTGGTCGAACAGAAGGCTGTTTCCTCCGTACTACGGTACGCCAGACCCCGTTTTGGCTATTCCTTCCAAGCCGGTTGGCTCCCGTTGAACAGGACGCATTACAACCCAGTTGGTGTCCCCCCGATGAACACAATGTCGTTTCTCCATTCTGACCTAGCCGGTTGGCTGCCGATGAACAAGACGTCGTCGCTGTACGCATTTGAGACCATGCCCGTATGTATGTACGTGGCCGTATTTTTTTTGCAGCGTGGCTGTCGTATGTGTACAGGATTTAGACGGGACTGCCTGAACTGCTACCGCTCCTTACTCGGCCACAGTTCATCATGGCAGACAAACCGATCGACTGGTATGTACGTACACGTCTGCGACCACATAGACAACGGTATGTATGCTTCGACCTGGTGGGTCCCAGCTATCAGGGAGGATAAGAATGCACTTCCTTGCGTGCGAAGATAAATCTGGTGGGTCCCAACTATCAGGGGGTGGAATCATTTTGTGTGTGTAATAAGAAGGCACTTCCTTCCGTGTGAAGATGTAGTTGGTCGGTCCAGCTATCAGCCTCACCACGTGTAGTCCTCTTCCGACGGCTGTCGTTCGTTGACCATGTTGATGACACCGCACCAAGAGCACCCATGTGATGGACGATAGCGAGGCCTAGGAAGGGAATGAACCGAAGCCGGGGAAGACACGACCGTGGTTTGCCACACGGAAGGGAGTATGAGGGTTCACTGGTTCGGCTGCGGTGTAAGGCTACCATCACCGAAGAATAACAAGGGGTTTGAGTGAGTAGAGGGAAGGCCTGGCCAGTGCTAGTAGGGTCGGGCGATAAGGCCTGCGTGGCAGCATAGCCGACCACGGGAGGCTGGAGCAGGCGGTACGAGGGGCACTGATTTGGGCATCTGGAGCAAGAAGACCAGAGGTTGAAGACGCAACACGGCCGTTGGATTAACATCTAATGGTCACTGCAACAAGAATCGTTTATTGACTAAGTTGACAAAGCCCTGCTTATGCGTCAACTTAGTAGGCCCACAAATCAGCCTCCAAATCTTGTGGGTCCCAGCTAGCAGGGGGTCATTCTTTTTACACATAATAAGGTGGCACTTCCTTGCGTGCGAAGATGTAGCTGGTGGGTCCCAGATGTCAGGGAGAAGAAACATTTTTTTGGCATAAAAAGGAGGCACTTCCTTGCATGCGAAGCTGTAGCTGGTGGGTCAAACCTGTCAAGGGGAGAAATCATTTGTTTTCGCATAATAAGGAGGCACTTGCTTGCGTGCAGCCATGGACCATGTGTGTCCCTACTGTCAGCTACTCCACATACATCCCTCTTCTGATGGTTGTCGTTTGTTGACAAAGTTGACCACGCCGCGTTGAGAGAACCAACACGGTGGATGATGGCGAGGCCTAGGAAGGGAACGAGTCAGAGCTGGCAAAGACACAACAGTGGATGCCCACGCGGAGGGGAGTACGAGGGTTCACTGGTTTGGCTGTGGTGTGAGGCTGCCGTCGCCGGAGAATAACAGGAGGTGTTGGTGAGTAGAGGAATGCCCTGGACGGCGATGGGAGTAGGGTGGGCCGGTGAGGCCTGTGTGGCAACACAGCCGGCCACGGGAGGCGTTAGCAGGCGGTACCGCCAGTGGTGGTTTTGGTGGCTAAAGCAAGAATATTTGAGATTAAAGAAGCACGACAGCCGTTGGATGGACATCCAACGGCCACTGCTGCTAGAATCGTGTGTTCAATATAAGTTGACAAAGCCTTGCGTACGCGTCAACTTAGTAGGCCCACAAGTGAGCATCACATCTGTGGCAGAGAACATATAGCCCATTTGCGATTTGTAATAATGTACAACCCATTTTTGAATTCTAATGGAATTTACTGCAGCCCATTTACTGTTTGTTAAACTTACAACCCATTTTCTAGCCAGGACAATGGTTAATAATTTCAACCAACCGCTCAAAAAAATCAACAAAATTTCCCACATTTTGATGGGATCCGAAATATTTTTATCCTGAAATTTGAGTTAGATTAAATCTAATTTAAAAATAAATTTTATTAAGTAAAAATCCAACAAAATTTTGCACGCACAACAAGTAATGAAATTAAAATTTTCAAAATCCAAAAATAATAATTTTGAAACTAATTACCTGTTTGGTGTGTTTTTTATATTTACAACCCAATTTTTATAATGACATCCCATTTATTATTTCTTAAAGCCCATTTTCTTGGCAAGCCTAATGCATCCCTCCTAGGAAAGATTTGCAGCCTAGCTGGGAGGAGAATAACAAGTTGACCTGGGTTGAGTATTCCTTAAAAAAAGTATAGCTGGGCTAGCCATTTTCACCTTGAAAAATTAATATATGTGCTGGATATTTGGTCGACATAAAATAATAGCCTCGGCTAGACGGGAAACAACCCGCCCAGTTGATACCCTACTTCTCTGAACAACAACAAAAACATCACTCAAGGAAAACTCTGCTCACACCTCAAAGAACAAATACTGCTCGAGCTGTTGGGTCCCAGCTGTCGGCCGCTCCTTGTGCAATTCTCTCATTTATTGACTATATAGGTTGACAATGGTGTGGGACCGTGATGTCAGGAAACCAGGAGGAAGCAAATTTTTTATAGTTGTATATAATAAGGAGGCACTTGCATACGTACGGCTATGGCCCTGGTGGGTCCGTACTGTCATCCTCTCCACGTAAAGTCATCTCCTGATTCATCATGTTCGTTGACAATGTTGACAACGCAAGACAGTGGCGCCACGGCGAGCGCAACAACTCAAAGGACGGTGGAGAGGGCCTTGCAGGCCCTATGGATGGTCTGATACAGCGCCCGCTACTCATTCAGGAAGCCAGGATTATAGGGCTACATGTCTGTGACGGCATTGTGGTTTGCTTGTTTGCCGGTGATTCGTCCCTCTGCGAGTCGGTGCTTGTTGAGGAGATGGAGGTTCTAGCACTGGTCGTCCTACGCTTGCCGGAATGTCAATTTCGGCGGCGCTGGTAGCTCTTCCGCCATTAGGGCGTCCAAGTGCGGCCGCACCTACTCTATCGTGAACACAGCGTGAACCGGCTTGGGCGGTGGCGCCGGCTCCAGGTCGGAAGCCTCGTCCATCGTCTGGTTATCGTCGCTGAGCTTGGTGAGCTCGCTAGTGAGCCAGCATGTTCGGCTGCATGTGGACTGGATCGCTGCCAAGCACGACCGCCCTGGCCCACCCAGACCCCCTCCCTCGCCCGCACGCGCTTTCCGCCTGAAACGGTCAATGTCGCCCGCGCCGTTTTTCGGTGCAGGCGACTACTCCGCGTTTGAATGACACAACTGCCGTCCGTCCGTTCATCTGCCACCCACATTAATGATACACGGTTGCCGAGGCGGCTACTCGGGCACCACCCGTCCGTCCCTCTGTCGCCCACCATTGCTATATAAACTGCTGCGTCGGCCATAGCCGCAGTCATCCGCCTCCGTTCCCTTTCTCCTCTCCACACCACTCCCACCATGGCTTCCTTGCGCTCCAGCGCTTTTCGGGACAGGCGGATGATGGACCAGCGAAGGAGATGGTAGTCATTGCTGCCGACTGGCTGGTCGGCAGGCAGCCGGAGGATGACGACGTCCCAATGGAGAACATGGTCGTCGACGAGCCGGCGCCAATCCCCTTCTCCGTGCCATCCTCCTCGCCGGTGCATTGCACCATGACCATCGGTGAGGCCCGTGCCCAATACATGGACATGGTGAGGTAGAAAGCGTGAGGAGCAGTTTTGGGAGGCACAGGCCGACACCGCCTACAACCACCATGTCCTCTAGGAGCACCTGCAGGCGGAGGAGCAAATCGTCACGGAGCGGGCGGAGCAGGAGGCGCTGCTCGAGTCGTACCGCTCCGCCCACGAGAGCCTCCTTGCGCGCTGGCAGTACAACATGTGGGTGGCGGAGGTAGCGGCCGCCTACAAAGAGGGCGATGAAGCGGATGAGGCACTATTTGGCGAGACCGACGATGAAGCCCCGCCCCGCCGGCACAGAGACGGAGGACTTCGCTGGCTACGGCGAGGCTCTGCTCCACCGAGGCCCCTCCCCACCAACAAGAAGGCAGAGGACAATGCCGGCTCTGCTGAGGCCCTGCCCTACCGGGAACGAGGGGGCAGATTTCCCCCACTCCACCGAGGCGCCGCCCCACCGACAATGAGGCAGAGGACATCGCCGGCTCCGTTGAGGCCCCGCTCCACCGGCAACGAGGCCGCGCCACACAGAAAATGAGGAAGAGTAAAAGAAGGTAGGTCATTGGTGCTCGGGTCCAATTAAGGCCACCGCTCTTACCCTCCGGTTGAAGCCAAGCTTGGCGGGTTGAACATCGATGACGCATTAGCTGCTTGGTGGCGATGTGGAGTCTGACAACTTTACTTCCTGTGGCTCCGGAGGCGGAGCTGGAGATGAAGCTTCAGTTCTTGGGGCTCAGCTGGACATGGGGAATGGGTGTCAGAGATCATAGATTAGGTTAATTAATTATACCTCCAGCGCACCCCTTTTTAGTTGAAGAATATCTAAAATGTAATGAAATCCAACATGTTTATATGAAATCCGGTCATGTATGAATGAATTTAGTCCGATTAGTTTGAATTCTTGTATCAGTGGCATTAGATTAACATGCAAAACAATACGTACTAGCGTTATTCTCAGGACGCACAGTGATAACCTCGTTTGCTGCAGTTTCACACTTACAAAAAGTTTGAGCAGCATTTTAGCATGCATGTACATTGCAATCAAACTCACAGGCCTGGCAATTCATAGACAACATTCACAACAATCGATGATTATTCATCTCAATGATTCACACGTCAGAGCCAATATTTACTTCACAACCAAAACACAAATAAAGAAAAATTGATCGATGCTGCTGACGGCAAAGGGCATCCCATTCCAAAATATCAAACTCATGTCTTCTTGCGAACATCAATCCAAAATTTGACAAGGTTGTCCCATTACAAAATATCAAATGCGTGTCTTTTTGCGAACATCAATGAGCAAACTTTGACAAGGTTTTCCCATTCGAAAATATCAAATGCCTATGATTGTGGAATGGGCGGGATTTGCCATCAGTTTGCACATTGACATGTCACCTCGTGCTAAATAAACCAACTGTTCTTTTTGTGCAGTTCCACTCAAATAAACCAACTTCGCGCGTAGCTTATAGGATTTTGCCTTTCTATGTTGCAACTCCTTGAACACATCGTCACCTCCTTTTTTGTAGCTAATTTTGTGGAGATCTATGAGTCCTTCTGAGCTGAAGTTAGTTTGTTCTTGTGGGCAGTAATGTAACCATCCTTCAACTGCTCTCTTCTGATAAGAAGAGACTTGGCTTCTTCATCCTGGCATAATCGGAACTAGGCACTTCACGTACTCCATATTCTCCTTTAGAGGAGGAGGATCTGTCGGATTCAGGGCTCTGCAGACCCAAGAAGGTTCAAACTCTGGGGCATGTGCGAAGAACTAAACCTCTCTGGCCAACCAGCCCATCACCCCACAGCTTCGCTCGATGAACAGGAATGGAAAGGGACACGGCAGTTTACCCAGGTTTGGGCCACCTCGCGGTGTAAAACCCTACTCCTGCTTTGTGGTGGATTAGCCTCGCGAGGGGCTGAGGATGAACTAGTACAAGAGAAGAACAACCTCAGGAGGTCTGTTCTAGTGTGGGTCTTAGCTGAAGGGATTCGGTCGTTCGGTCCCTCTCTACGATGGTGGCTAAGCTATATTTATAGTGGCCTTGGTCCTCTTCCCCCAAAACATAGGCGGGAAGGGATCCCACAGTGCCCAATTTGAAAGGGGACAAGTAGTACATCTTATCCTGATAAAAGGTGGTCTTCTCCTGCAAAGCTCTTGGTCGTGACGCTGCGGTGGGCTCGGCGATGACATCCATCCTGCTGTCGTGGCAGTCTTGGTCTTGTTGCACGAGATGGAAACCTTTGGGTGATTCCTCGGGGGCCCGCGCCTGCGCTTGCCTCCTTAGCACCAAAGAGGAAACCTACTGCTCTGAGCCCGCTAGCGCCCGCCTGGCCTTGGTCATAATGGCTTGCGTCACCACAACCTCATGAGGTTGAGCACCCGCATAGAAATCTCCGCTCCTCAGGAGGCAGCCTAGGGAGGTCGCTCCCTCCGGAGGTCTTGATGTCGCCCGCCTCGCGAGGCTTGGGGGGGGGGGGGGGGGGGGGGGGGGGGGGGGGGGGGGGGGGGGGGGGGGGGGGGGGGGGGGGGGGGGGGGGGGGGGGGGGGGGGGGGGGGGGGGGGGGGGGGGGGGGGGGGGGGGGGGGGGGGGGGGGGGGGGGGGGGGGGGGGGGGGGGGGGGGGGGGGGGGGGGGGGGGGGGGGGGGGGGGGGGGGGGGGGGGGGGGGGGGGGGGGGGGGGGGGGGGGGGGGGGGGGGGGGGGGGGGGGGGGGGGGGGGGGGGGGGGGGGGGGGGGGGGGGGGGGGGGGGGGGGGGGGGGGGGGGGGGGGGGGGGGGGGGGGGGGGGGGGGGGGGGGGGGGGGGGGGGGGGGGGGGGGGGGGGGGGGGGGGGGGGGGGGGGGGGGGGGGGGGGGGGGGGGGGGGGGGGGGGGGGGGGGGGGGGGGGGGGGGGGGGGGGGGGGGGGGGGGGGGGGGGGGGGGGGGGGGGGGGGGGGGGGGGGGGGGGGGGGGGGGGGGGGGGGGGGGGGGGGGGGGGGGGGGGGGGGGGGGGGGGGGGGGGGGGGGGGGGGGGGGGGGGGGGGGGGGGGGGGGGGGGGGGGGGGGGGGGGGGGGGGGGGGGGGGGGGGGGGGGGGGGGGGGGGGGGGGGGGGGGGGGGGGGGGGGGGGGGGGGGGGGGGGGGGGGGGGGGGGGGGGGGGGGGGGGGGGGGGGGGGGGGGGGGGGGGGGGGGGGGGGGGGGGGGGGGGGGGGGGGGGGGGGGGGGGGGGGGGGGGGGGGGGGGGGGGGGGGGGGGGGGGGGGGGGGGGGGGGGGGGGGGGGGGGGGGGGGGGGGGGGGGGGGGGGGGGGGGGGGGGGGGGGGGGGGGGGGGGGGGGGGGGGGGGGGGGGGGGGGGGGGGGGGGGGGGGGGGGGGGGGGGGGGGGGGGGGGGGGGGGGGGGGGGGGGGGGGGGGGGGGGGGGGGGGGGGGGGGGGGGGGGGGGGGGGGGGGGGGGGGGGGGGGGGGGGGGGGGGGGGGGGGGGGGGGGGGGGGGGGGGGGGGGGGGGGGGGGGGGGGGGGGGGGGGGGGGGGGGGGGGGGGGGGGGGGGGGGGGGGGGGGGGGGGGGAACCATATGATCTTTCGACCAACTCATGATATTAGGCCATGATTTGATCGTCGTTTTCCAACCAAAACTGCTTGTAAAACTGACGCTTGTAAATTAAAGCAGATGGTCTCGGGCGAAGGCGCTTGGTTGGTCAATTTCGACTAGTAAAATATCGGAAGTACTTGACACACGATAAAAACGCTGAACGACACTCGGACGATTGCTAATCCAGCCGTTAGCTGTTGTTTTAGCCTTGCCCATGGATGGCATGATACGCACGTCGTGCATGTATCGTCTAGTAATGTCGTCCATATAGCAGTGCTCGTAAAATATATACCGGTCTCTCAAATTACACGCATAACCCGCCGGTTTTACTTACAGACCTCGGGCCCTCGGTTTCATTACGCCTGTATTTTACGCGTTGTTTTCGATGACGAGTAAATTACACTTGTATGTTAATACAGGTTCGAAATAAACCAGAGCTCCCAAGCGCGGGCTTACCGTTTCATGCCGTCTCAGATACTTGAAGGTTCTCATAGGTGTCCGATGATCCTGGCTTCCTGAATGAGTAGCGGGCGCTGTATCAGACCATCCGTAGGGCCCGCGAGGCCCTCTCCATTGTCCTTCGAGTTGATG